>RJWH01003277.1:0-164469 GCA_004363575.1 Solenodon paradoxus | reverse complement strand
AACTAAATAAAAATAAACTAAAGATGCTTCTTCCTCCTCTCTTCCTGCCTGCCTGCCCACTCACCTTCATTCCTGCCTGCATCTCTCCTTTGGGAAGAAAACAAAACAAAACAAAACAACTATATCTTTTACATGCTGTGAAGCCTTGGGCAAGTTCCCCCATCTATAAAGTAAAGATAATAGTACTACTTTTTCCATAGGGCTGTTCTGAATATTAAATAAACTAATATACATGAAACATGTGGCAGTGTCTGATATGTAAAAAAAATAAATTGTATTATTCATGTATTCACATTTTTTCAACTAATATTTACAGATGTCTACTTTGCCTATCAAAAAAAAAAAAACAACCACCACAAACAAACAACAACACAGGCATGCTCTGGTGAATCAGCAGTTAAGTCCTCTGCCTCTCGCCAAGAACAAGTCTACATACAGCCCAAGGTTCCATGGCCAGGAAGAACAATCAAAATGAATAACTAAATAAAAATAAAATGCTTCTTCCTCCTCTCTCTTCCTACCTGTCTGCCAGCCTACTCACCTTCATTCCTGCCTTAAAAAAACCAAACACAGGCACAGTTCAAGGCTATCTGAATATAGTTCCTGCCCAGGAACAGTTCACAGTGTATTAAGAAAGATAAAATCATAAGCAGTACATATAAAAGAATTACTAGGAATTTACTAGGAATGTAGTAGGTATGAAGTCTCATCCAGGAAAGGTGAAAAGAATCCAGCCTTCTCTACCAAACTTGATATAGTGACTACAGTCAAAACCCTTCCAACTAAAAAAATTAAATAGCTCCTGTTCTCTCATGAAGTAACTTTCCTTTATAACAACACAATATAAATCTTAGATGTAAGGTTCACTCTTCACCCAATGATATATTACACCACACCCATCACCAAATATCTTAGAGCTCTCTAACACTGTCCAGTGGACCCCCACTGCCCTTGGCTCCCACTCCAACATCCCTTCCCCTCTGGTGACCTCAGTTCTGTTGTCAGCGTCCAAGGGTTAGTTATTGTTTTATCTGTTCATTTTCTTGGATATTGGGTGCTTTTTAAAAATACTTAATTTTCTTTTGTATTAAGGTAACTTTGATTTGAAACATAAGTTTTAGACGTACGGGTTCACTCGTCATCAATATAACACTATACTCATCACCAAATTTCTAATATCCTCCACCATCGCCCAGTGGATCCCTGCTACCCTTTGCTATCCTTTTCCCTTGTAACCTGAGTTCTGTGTTGTCAATGTCCCAGGGTCAGGTTTTGTTTTGTCTTACATAGTCTTCTGTTTGGTTTCCTTATACTCCACATGAGTGAGATCATCTGGTATTTGTCTTTCTCCTTCTGACTTATTTCACTTATAATCCCCTCCAGTTCTGTCCGTCTTGTCACAAGTGGCAAGACTTTTTTTAAACGTTGAGCAGTATTCCATTGTGATACACGCCACATTTTCTTTATCCATCCATCTGTTGATGGGCACTTAGGTCATTTCCATAAAATGGAATAGCTTCTGAGACGGGTCAGAGAACCTCTGCAAAGAAGCCCTCACAAGATTTCAGGAATGGTGAAGAGTAACTGTCTTATCGCCAAAAGGTAGAAGCAATTCCAATGGTCTTTCACCAATAAAGGAACAAAATGTGGTATCTACATAAAATGGATTATTCAGCCTTAAAAAGGCTGTCATCTGTTACAACATGGATAAGCCTAGAGGACATAATACTAAGTAAACTAAGTCAATCACAAAAAGAAAGAAAAGTCCACTTATATGAGTTATTTAAAGTAGTTAAATTCATAAATATAGAAAGTCCCCGGTAGCTGTCAGGGGCCGTGGGGAGAGAGGGACAGGAAGTTGGGGTTATGTATGGAGTTTTAGCTGGTAAAGAAAAATGGCAACATCCTAGAGGCAGATGATGGTGATGATTGCACAACAATGTAACATACTCAATTTTTTAAAACTGTATGTTTAAAAATGGCAAAATGGTAAATTTTATGTTATATGTATTTTACCACAGTTTCCAAAAAAAAAAAAAAAAAAAAAAAAAAGAATGATTTCCTGTGGCTTACAGAAATTACAGAAAAAGAGTGTATGTCCCTTCTTTATCATTTTTTATATCTGGTAGCACAGTAACCAAGTTCTTCCCAGGTTAAGAAATGGCAAGCATTCTGAGGTAGTCCTCATACAGAGGATGCTGGGTGAAGTAGTCCCAACACCTATGTAATTACAAGTATACAATTAACCAAACCCAGAACTATTTTTATTAAATTTTTAAGAATAGGTAGGAATAACTGTCTTATCGCCAAAAGGCAGAAGCAATTCAAGTGGTCCATAAACATATAGTAAAAGAAATGCTGTATGTTGACTCTGGATTTGTTTCCACAACTATAAAAGAGGCAGAAAATAAACCTAAGCATTTGTTTGTCTCAATACCAGCTTAGGACTATATAAACTAATTCCTAAAGGGATAAGAACAGTCCCAGAAAAACCCCCAAAATACATGCTCAATGTAAAGTGGATCTTATATGTCAGTACTACAACTTTATTGCTTCAAATTTAAGAATAGTATTAATTTATATTAAACAAAGCAACTTTCATAAACTAAAATGTCACAACGGACAGTTCTTTATAATGACCTGATTTCCCCATGGCCTGAAGATGAGAAATAAATCCCAAGAACCTAGTTCAGACAGAATGGAGAGAGCAGGCTGTGGCTGTCTTACATGATAAAGGACAAGTCACAGCTCAGCGGGGTCTATACTTTGGTAGCTTCCCCCCAGCAGTCTCCTCTGTGATGAAGGACTAAAATAAGAATGACAGCTTCACAAAGGGAATAAGAAGAAATAAAGCTTCTTCCTAGTATGTTCAAAGACTCCAAACTCCAAACCTAACTTCTCTACTGTTCATCATGCAATTTTTACTAAGAGCAATTTACATACTCTAGGAAGCTTCAAAGTCAAATGCCATCTTTATTTTTATGTTATCATATCCATAAAATCAAAGGTAGGGTGTGGTCTGGACATGAACCTTAAGGCTGGGATCACAAAAATCCTCAAGTAATTGGTTTAAATTAGAGCCAAGTTTATCAACTATAAGATGACAGGATTCAAGTAAAATCAACTGCCTTCTTGCATTTTAGAAAGACTTAACATTTCTCCTAGCAGACGTACATAGGTATATAAGTAACCTTTGGGTGGGTAATGCCACCAAACAAAAGCAACACCTTCAAAGTCTCTCTCAGTGACTAGAGACAGCCAGACACTCAAACTGCCAGTCCTGAATTACGGCCTCTGAATGGTGAGGGCTTCACATTTCACTGATCAGGGCACAGCCCAATCAGAAGACAAACCCCTGCACTGCCAGGGACCAGCAAATCCGCTTTCTTCCAGTGTGCACATGACTGAATGTGCTTCTGTCCATCATCTGGGTCATATATAGTTCAATGCGAGCTGAGCAGACAGGGCTGCAAGGAAATCTGGCGCGGTTCAATACCTCGTCTAGCCCGGGTTCCAGTGTCTTTCTTTTTTTTTTTTTTTCCCTTTTTTTTTTTAACTGACTAACTCATTTCATTTCGGGACAGGATGCTGTGCTGGCTGAAGTTCCATTTCTACAGCAAGAATCCTATCTGGAAACACAGAAGTTGTTCTCTAGCCACAGCAGCTTGAACTTTTTTGATTGTTGCTGCTGCTTTCTCCCATCACCCCCACCCCTTTTTGACAAAGATCCAACTGTAAAAAGTCTTACGTAACAGTTCAGGACTACTTCGGTTCTTTTACTGGGTAAGCACTTTCAATTTTTTTTTTTTAACTAAAACCATTTTAACATTGAATCTGTTGAGAGGCTTGACTAAAATCTTTTAAGTAATCTGTGTAGTGAAATACTGTCAGTGGATTTTTAAGTCTCATTTCTGCACGTGCTCCTTTGTTCTCAGAACAGAAGCTTTTTATACACACCCCATAACGCAGCTGGAGAGAGTTATGAAGTCAGTTATTATAAGGGACACAAAGGTTGCTTTGCATTCTTTGGCTTGGCTTTAGATAATTAAATTTGTGTTTGTTTTTTTTTTAAATGGAATATTTAAAGAAGGGAGAAATTCACGCAAGAATAAACTGTTGGAGAATCCAGCAAAGTTTGAAGTTTTTACTACCTCTCCTATCTGCAGTTTTATGTGACCAAACACTTGTGCCGCCTGGGGCGATGGGGGTAGAGGAGAGCGTAGACAGAGAGGAACTAAGCCAGACATGGACAAAGGCATGAGCCAAAACCAGACAGTCCTGGCCGCTCGATAGGCCAGCAGTGGGTGAGACAGGTCAGCCAGCTGCAGGGGTGGGAGGGGGGAAAGGGGGCATGGATGTGTGAGGTGCTCATGCGTGCGATCGTGACTAGATTCTGAAACTGCCAGCCATTTTCCCAGCTATGCTTTGTGCAATCTAAAGGAATGCACCTCCTCTGAAGCAGTCTTAGCCAGAGTCCAGTGACAGAGAGGAGTGTGATAAATACTGCAACATAAGGAATCAGAAAATACCAGGATCTGGAGTGGGCAAGAGGGAATACCCAGAGTGTGGAAATTTTTTAGTGATCTGGAATGTGTTGAGTGACAGGAAGTGCCCCAAGCTCCCCTCCACCCCCCAACTCTTCTCAGTCTCGCCTGCTTTTGTCTAACTCTTGTAATCTACACACTGCTGCTTACAAAGCTGTCTGAGTTTAAGACAGAAAGAAACATAAAAGGCTCTCCATTCCACAGTACCTGAGATATGGAAAGAATGAAAAGAGCATGGCCCCTCAAGTCTGTGGACATTTTTTCAGGTACACAGGCGAAAGATAAAATAATTTTCCAAGTATAAATAGGAATTAGGAATTATAGTCTAGCTTCTAAATCTGATTTTTTTTAAATCTTGATGTGCTAATACTTACAAAGGCTTAAGTCAGTTTTTAATTTATAGAAGATTGCTTTTGTTTGGCTAATATATTGCATTTGAAGTTGCTTCAGTTTTCTTTGTATATATTTGGGCTCTGGGAGGAAAAAGCAAATAAGTTAAATGCACTGAAAAAAAGAATTTTTTCTTTCATTGGTTGTAAAGTTTAAAGGGTTGGTTTCTGGGGAAAAAAATAGCTCTCTTCTCAATTTTGTGTGTATGTTATAAAGATAACTTTATGCTGCCATAAATAGAAGATAGAAAACTTTGACAGAAAATAATAGTGCTCTAAGTGAAAAACAACTTCACATTTCCCCGAACTTCCATATTACCAACAGACACACTAATCCTAGAGAGAAAAGTAACCAAACAACTGAATAGCTAACCTACTATGGGAATGAAATGGAAAATGAAGTATGAATAAAATGATACCTGGGAGTGTTCCACCACAAAGAATGTGAGTGGTCAGTCTAGGAGTTAATCTTTCCTAGCGTGGCTCTGAGCCTTCACGCCGAGCAGATGTTATTCACATGACGATTCGAAAAGTCCATTCATATATCTCACTACCTGGATTTGAATAGAAACCAGACAGCAATTCTTTAGTTCCAGCCACCATTCGCCCCACTGGACAATAGCGATTTGTTAGCACAGAGTCACAGGCTGTAGGACACAAAGCTTGGAGCTGCAGAAAGATGGGGGATTCAGGGAACAGGAAATTACAGGCTCGATGCACTCCTGGCAGCTCTGAGAATTAAAAAAAAAAAAAGGCAACATGGTGATGCCATGTTTAAGAGCTACTTCTAGCTTTTTTAAACCACCTCCAATGTCATGAAAGGTCTATTGTTGGAGCACATGAAGTCATGAGTCCATGTGCTCTCTCTTCTTACTACAGGGGACTTCATTCAATGCCCTGGCATGGTCAGGAAAATCAAAGCATCCAGAGTTGACTAGCTGTGAACTCTGATAGAGAGGGGTGTTGTCAGAGAAAAAACACGCTTAGTAACAGAAGTAACACAAGAAAATAGCTTTTAAAAACTATTTCATAATACTAACCAAAATGAAACTAAAGGTATGAAGATATCAGGGAAATAAATTTTTCTTCAAAATATACCATAAAATCTATTATTTAATTCCATAAAAGTTTCCTTAGAAGATACACATCAATTTGAAAACTAATCTTAGCAGAAAATTTCTGGGTTATAGGTTGTATTTTCTAAAACCAAGAACTATAATCCAAGCCCTAAGGTCTTATTTTGGAATACTGGAAAGGAAAACTACATTTTTCTTTTGTTAATTATCAAATTATTGTAGCTCCCTGTCCAAATTTAGAAACTGCCTCTACTACTCTTTCTACAGACCTGAAAAATAAAAGTAATGGTCATTTTAGATGAAAGGAGATAGATAAACGCTTCAATCTTAATCAGCGTAGGAAAACAGTACAGGGTTCCTGCTCACGCCCTTGAGCTGCAACCTGAGCACTAACAGGCCAAACCCGTGTCTGTTTCAACAGGAGACCCTGCACGAGGAAGTTGCAAATGGTTTTGCTCTTTTACCTTCTTCTGTGATCCATTAGCAACCTCAAATCTTAAATGATATCATACCTGAAATATTCATCAAATGAGATCATGATGATCAAAAACTACTTTGGAAACATAAACTTGTCTTACTCTAGCCCCAAGGCTTTCAGTTGAACACATACTAAATTCAATATTGTTGGAAAATAAATGAGCACCTTTTAAACTACCAATTAATGATTTCCTCAAATTCTGTTTTTACTCATCAAATACAAGCATCAGTTTCAACCTCAAACTGTACTGTTATCTAACACAGTCGCCATCAGGCACCTGGGGCTATTATGATCATCTCAAAAGATGCAGAAAGGCATATGAAAAGACTCAACATCTTTATTTGTTTTAAGAAAAAATGGCTATAGACAGAACATACCTCAAATAATAAAGGCTATATATGACAAATACACTGCCAGCATGCTACTCAATAGGGAAATACTGAAAGCTTTTCCTCTAAGAGCAGAAGAAGGCATGAAATTCGCTCTCATTATTATTATTTAATATAATGCTGGAAGTCCTATCCAGACAATTAGACAAGAAAGGGACCTAACTAGGTATGGAAAGAAGTAAAATCATCACTATTTGCAGATGGCATAATAGAGAAAGAGAAAATCCCAAAGATTCCAGTAAAAAAGGCTGTTAGAAGTAATAAGTACAGTTAAATTGCAAGCTACTAATTTGTTTTGGTGATTAAGGCAAAAACATTAATGTTCTAAAATAGCGTCCTTCAGGTATGGGAAAGAAAAATCATGTCTTTTTTACTCAAAACCACAGAATAAATTCCTATTAAGGTATTTTCCTACTTTATCTATAGACTAATTTTAAAGTTGGAAATAAACCAGCAGGAACTAGAAATAGGTGCTTTTTAATGATGCCAAATACCTGAACAATGGTGACAAGTCACATAAACTTTCAGAATCGATAAGGCATAAGATTTTAGAAAGCAAATTAGCAGGGAGATAGTGTGGTGTAGTGGAAATTATGAAAAGGTCGATTTATCTCCCCAAAATTAGCCAGATTAGATATGACACAGAATCTTAGCTTTGCCATGATCTAGAGTAGGTGACTTTCAACAAGTCACTTGTCTGAATCTTTGCCGCCAGTGGTGATTAAAAAAAAAACAACCCAACACAGTTATACTAGAGGATAAAGGACTTGCTCTTAGAAGTGCGAAGTCTGGATTTGCCAGAAAGTACTCAAATTTAGTATCTGAGAAGCCTAGGAACAATAAAATGTTTTACAGGACATAATCTATCTGCTTGAATTTGATTAAATAGATTAGATTATAATTAGATTAGACAGACCTGACTTCAAGGATTTCCATGAATGTCATCAACATTGATAAATAAATCACAAAGGTGTCCAGAGGAAAAGTTCCTGAAAACCCTAAGCAGGTACCTCTGAGCTCTTACTGAATGGTGGTCAAGTAGATCATCCTTTAATGTCAGTCATCCAACAAATATTACATTCCCAAGTACCATGCACAGTGCTAGACTCAGGTTGAGTGATAAACAAAATAGATATACATATATATGTGTATACATATATATGCATGTGTAGGTATACATATACTGTCCTTATTGAAATGACAAGCTGAGATAAACGGGGATAACCATAGTTAAAAGTCTCTTTTTTTTTTTTTTTTTTTTAGTGGTATGTATCTAAGTTCAGAAACTCTGAGTGGGTCATTGATTTGGGAAAACTGCCTTGTCATCTGCTGAACCTGAACTACACAGTTCATAAGATAAATGACAAATATACACCTTCAGCTCTATCTGATTCAAGTAGATACGCTAAACTGTAAGATCTTAATGGATTTAAGTCATTTAGCAAATGAAATACCTTCAAGCGGATTGGCTGGTTTCACAATGACCATTACTCAGATCTGTGCTAAATCACTATCTCATGTGAAAACTTAAGTCTTCCTTTGGTGGATGTTTAAAAACAAGATCATTTCCAAAACAAATAAAGAGGGTCTGGGCATGGAATGACATTCCAGGAGCAGATCATGATACACCATTACATTAAATGTGACCTATGTCTCCTTCATCCCCTTCCCTAAGACTGTCTTAGCACTTACCATTTCCTCTAATGGCACATTCTATGATCATCATGATTACACAGTATGATAGTACTCAATCCATGACTTACAGGCTCTTACCAACCAAGAAAACTGAGACATGGATGATAAATAGGAAGAGAAGGTGAGGTTAGAGTAACAAGTGAGCCCCTGTGGCAATTCATCTTGAATCCAGTGTCAGCTTGAGCATTCATCACCTATGTAACCATTTCCTCTATGTGAAAAAAGGGAAAATACCACTTCACAAAGCTTGTTTGTCAGTGCCTGGCACAGTACCTAGAACATCACAGATGCTTGACAACAGCTTTTTTTTTTTTTTTTTTTTTTTAAATAAAAAGCATATATCACTATTATCAGTCCTACTTTCATAGCCATGCCTAGAGAATCACTCTAGATTTTTAAAATAACAAATTTCAAAGGCTTACTTATCTAAAAAATTTGCTGCAGGTGTTAAAATTAAGCAGAATATAAGGCATTAATAGATGAAATGCTACTTGAATAATTCATCCATAATGCAGTCAATTTTCTACATAGTATAATATTCTAATTTGTTCACTTACATGCATTTTTAAAGTCATTACATTTTTTAGATATACCAGTGTGTTCCAATTCTTCTCAATTATGAATAATACTGTAATGAAATATTTTCACAGAAATCTCCATTCACATTTCTGATAGTTATTTTGGTCAGACCAATTTACACTCCTGCACAACTGCTAACAACGGGGACTGATAGCAACACGTCTCACTCCAAAGCAAAAATACTGAGAATGTATTATACATAGTTAGCTGGTACCCACATACAATATAGTTTCTGCTGCTCAATAATGAAAAAAATGTAAGTTTTTAAAGGAAAACTCAGGGAGAAATAAGTGCAAAAAAGTAGAAGAATCTTCCTTTTGTATGATAAATTCTACATCCCTAAAAATGTTAAATAGTTGTTAAGAAATCTTGAAAACCTTCCAACAGGACACAGTGAAGTTTAACATTAAGTTCCTAGAGTCTCATAAGTAAAAACAAATGAAATCAAAACAAAACCCACTATCTCGCTGATGTGTTTCATTACTTGGAAACAATGATATGTATCAGGAATCAGATTCATCTTTTAGAGGAAATGACATGGAAAACTGTTGATAGGATGCACAGTCATTATTTTCACATCTGAATAATTTTCAAATTTCAGGAGTAAGCAAAGAATATTAAATATGGATATATTTTTTGTTTGTTTGTTTCCTAAATGTAACAGAAAATTTAAAATTCTCAGAAAGGCAAATAGATCATTTCTTCAACAATTTTTGACTGAACATCACACACCTGTTTTAGGTAGTTTCATGTGTAAGATATCCAGTCATTAAGAAGAGTTCTTTCCTCAAAAAATTCGACTTCAGTGCCCTTGACAATCTTATCCTTTTACATCATATAACATTTTGTCCTGTCTAATTGCTGATATAGCCCACAGATCAGATGATGACTACACAAAAGAAAACCTTTCAGGACACTGTACTGAATAACCAACTTAAAAGATAAACTGTCTTAAGAGGAAAAAATAAAGTCAATATAATCCAACTGAATAAATTCTGTTTACATGGCCTGAGATCAGCACATAGGTACTTATCCAAATACCTTTATTTTTTAAAGGAAAGGTGTAGGCAGGAATGAAAGCAAGGAGGCAGGTAGGCAGGCAGGCAGAAAAAGGAGGAGGAAGCATCTTTATTTTACTTTTAATTTTGTGGTTTACACTGACTGTTTCCCCCCGGACCCGGGACTCAAACCCGGTGTATATGGCCTGCCTGACCCTTGCTCCACCAGCACCTATTACTAAGAGGAACTCAAATACTGAAATGGAAAAAGAAAAAAACAAACTTACTTTCCACAGAATAACTAAAAAAACCAACAAAAACCCACTATCATTTTTCATTTCTGTGGAATTTTTCCTCTAAATCTTGCTTAATTTGAGTCCTACAAGGATTCCACTATAACAGAAAATATCCCAGTTTTCCTGCAGATGTTTGAGAATGAGTACCCACACAGAAGAAAAACTGTCACAGTAATTGCACGTTCCATAAATGAATGCTGATCAACTCAGCATGAAAGGTCACATTTCTGTTAATGCTTTGCATCTTCTAAAAAGACTGATTCCTTTATATGCACCTCAAGCTTTTCAGAAATACACTGAACAGCTAATAACATTTGTCGAGGGGCTACTGTATGTCAGGCACTGTGCAACGCTTTTCTAAACACGTCATTTAATAACCACAACCACCTAAGGAATACGGTATTATTAGCCGCCATTTTATTGAAGAAGATATTTAAGTTTGCAAAGAGGTTTTGACCATTGTCAAAACTGCTAGGAAACAACAGAGTCCAGATTTAAACGCAGATGACTGGCTCTTGGGGATCTGCTCTTTTCACTATACCAATGTGATTTTCTTTGATTTAATGTGACTTTTTCCTTCCTTTAAAATTTTTCCGGTCACAATAGAAAAAGAAAATTTCTGCTCCTAACTCTGAAAAGAACTGGTTTTCAAGATCATAATGTCGATCAGTACACACAATTTTACATACGATAAAGATTTCTCGATGCCAGCAAGTATACAATATAAATTATGCACAAAAGTTTTTTAAAACAGCTAAACTGAGTACTTGGTGGCGGGCATGCTGTGGTGCACACAGTTGTCAAGATGTACATCTGAAACACACAGTGCTGTAAAGCAATAATAATTAAAAAAAAAAAAAAGTTTAACAAAAACCTAGGTAGCATTGATCAGGTTTCAAGTCTCCAAGAAAAATAGAATTATATAATCCTTTAAAATATTTACTAAAGGATAACCAATAGTCTGTTAAAGAACTATATTCAGTGTTTACAAAAATATACGACAGTTTCCATCACACTAACATCTTGTGCTAATATTTTAATGTTATTTACAAGAGTTTATACTATCTTGAAAAAATGAATGGCATCTCTGGATTACTGTATGTTGACATGAAAGCCCTTTGTAAATAATGAAGCAAATAGCATTAATATCATTACTTTGGGGCACTTGTTCCACTTTAAAACAGTTGCTAGAAATTTGCGGCTACCTTTTGATAACAGATGACTATGAATTCATCAGGTAAGATCCTTAATTTGGGGCAGACAGCAAAATGTGGAGGAAAAAATCATAGCATGACAACATGGGTTTAACTAAAGCTTTATCACTCAATTTCTATCTAAAACCCCGAGTCTCAGTTTTCTCAGTTTTAAAATGGGAAAACACTTAGGTTCCTCAGGAGTACATGATTTTAAAGTATATAGTTTTAAATGACCAAGTGCCTAGTGCTCAATGCAGAGTAGATATTCAGTTATAGATAGTTTTCTTCCCTTTAGGGAGTCTTTTCCTTTAGAAGAGTCAGGTTCTAAGTCTGCTGATGCACATGGCCTATACAGGAAAACAAGGATTGTACTGCTCAACCTTGTAGCTAGAAATGAACTGATTTTTTAATAGGTTTGGTATTGTTATTCATTTAAGTCAGATACTTTTTTTTTTTAATCAAGCATTCATATATATTATACATATATAACACACATATTTTTTAAGGAAAGATGCTGGCAGGAATGAAGGTAAGCAGGCAGGTAGGCAAGGAGAGATAGAGAAAAGGAAGAAACAGATAATACAGTCCTCTAAGTACTATGATAAAGCAAAGTCCAGGAATATGAAATCTCATAGATAAAGTATACACCCTGGTAAAGGGAAGATAATTGGAAGACGAACAACTAAGTCTTGAAAGATAAAGAGAATTTGTAGAAAAGATTTTTTTTTTAAGGGAACTTTTCAGAGTAACTAATAAATGAGCAAAAGCACTGGCATGAGAGACCAAACTGTGCATTTAAGAAACCGTATGTGCAAGTTGGCTAGAGTTCAGAGGGTAGAGAAGGTTGACATATGGTAGATGGGGGCTGCCTTTGTCAAGTTCAAGCAGTGACATTAATTCCAATCCTATACAGTAACTTGTTAAACTTATGTAGAGGGCAACTTCAGTCTTATTTGAGACTTTAATGTGTTAGCTCCCTCTCTACTAACTAGTTAAAAAAACACAACACAACTGGTGTTGTGCTGAGTATATGAACTCTATACACTAGTTACTTTCCACCTAACAACCAGAAATCAACTCTAAAGTAACTAAAGAAGTTATCTGAACAGGATAATTACTGAGGCATGGATAGTTGCTCAAGAAGTGCAACTTCTCTGGCAGACTTTTTTACTTTGCTGACTCATGGGATTGAATATACAGTAGGCCCTCAATACATACTTGAGGGAGGAAGGGAGGGGGAGAGGGAGAGAGAGAGAGAGATTTTCAAAATATTTATTCATTGTACAGGGCCAAGTGAAATGAAGACTTTCCTTATCTTTTCATCATCACTTTATGCAGATTTGATCAATACATTTCTTAAGATTTTTAGGTCAGTTTTCAGATCAGGCTAGTTGCTGAAAAAAGCTATAAAATGCTGGGAACTTTTTTTAAAGGAAAGGTGTTGGCAGGAATGAAGATGAGTAGGCAGGTAGGCAGGCAAGAAGAAACTTTTTTTTTTTTTTTTTTAATTTTTTTATGTCCTTGTTCATCTTAGTTATTCTCCCAGGTCCCAGGTTTTGAACCTAAGTCCTAGGAATGTATGTGAACTACGTCTGGCTGACTTACCAGATAAGCCACCAGGGAGCGGCAATGCCAGGAAACATAAGTCTGTATTTTATTACTAACATGGTACATTCGAAGAATAAGATAAACTCCTGTTGCTGAGGCAGCTGACAAACATAGCTTCAGTAAGTCATGATTCACTGTCAACAAACACTGAGTACATGAAACAGCATGATCAAGGAAAAAATTCAGAGTAGACGAACAAAGGGTATGTCTGGTTTGGTAGCAGTGAGGCGAGGTGTGGTTTATTAAGTTATTAATTAAGGACCAATAGCGAAAGCCCATGTTAGGTTAAAGCACTTAAGAACTGATCTAAAGATAGTCGGGCTTCAAGTTTTAGAACAAAATCAAATTTGTATTGACCTAGCAGGTGGCAGATAAATTAGAAGTCGGCATACTAGAGGTAAGCAGACCACTGGGACTGCTGTAGTTATTCAAATGAAAAGATGAGAATTTTTTTGTTTGCTTTCCTCGTATGTAGGAGTTTTTTAAATTGAGGTAATATTAGTTTACAACACCAATTTATATTCACACCAGCAATGTACAAGGGTTCGTTTTACTCCACATCCTCACCAATACTTAATGCTTCTGAACTTTTTGACATTAGTCACCTGACAAGTATGGGGGAAATCTCATTGTGGTTTTGTTTTATATTTGCCTAATGATAAGCAAAGAGAAATTTTTCATGTCTGTTGGCCACCTGGATGTTTTCTTCAGTATAGCATCTATTTAGATCCTCTGCCCATTTTTTTAATCCAGTTGCATGGTTTTGTTTTTGTTGAGTTGTTTATATATGTTGGATTTGACCCGTTGTCTGGTATATGATTGGCAAATACCTGCTTCTAATTCAATAGACTGCCTTTTCATTTTAATAATAATGTCTTCACTTGCAGAAGTCTTTTAGTTTGCCGTAGACTTATTTGTTGAAATTTTGTTGCCCTGGCTATTGGAGGCAATCTACAAAGACATCAATAAGGTCGATGTCAAAGAGCTTACTATGTATATTTTCCTATGCATTTAACGGTTTCAAATCCTATATTAATTCTTTAGTCTGTTTGAATTAATGTGTGTATGTGGTATAAGACAGTGGTCGAGTTTCATTCTTTCCATGTGGCGGTTCAGTGTGCCAGTACTATGCTCTTGGCTCCTTTGTCATAAATTAGTTGTCCATACAAGTGTGGGTTATTTCTGGGCTCTCAGATCTGCCCCATTCACCTCGGTGCCTGCTTTTATTCCAAAAACCATACTGTTTTGATTACTATAGTTCTGTAGTACGGTTTGAAATCAGGGAGCATACCTCTATTTTTGTTGAAAATATGCTAATTCTGATCACAGTAGTGATGGTAAAGAAGCAAAGGTTACCTAACACGCATTACTCTAAATGAAGTAAGTCAATCACAAGAAGACAAATACTCTATAATTCTACTTACATGGGATATCTAAAGAAGTAAAATTCATAGAAAAGAAGCAGAATGGTGGTTACACCAGAGACTAGAAGAGAAAATAGGGAAATGTTTAATGGGTATAGTTTCTGTTTTCCAAAATGAAAAAAATTCTGTAGTTCTATTGATCAACAATGTGAATATAACTTACACTACTACATTATACATTTTAAAGGGTTGATTTAAAAAGTAAATTTTATGATTTTTTTTTTACCATTTTTTTTAAAAGATGCAAAGGGGATCCTACACTTCCTATGTTTTAACATTTTTCTCTATTTAACCTCTGATGTCTCTTGCTATTTTAGTCAATTATAAAATGGATATGGTTAAAGAGGCAGGCACCAAAGTTCCACACAGCTCCAGTAACTTATGCTATTATTACTGTCATGCTACTTAACACTTCCTCCATCAAAGTCATTGCTTTTTTTAAAAGCATGCTCATTATTTTTGAAAAAGAATTCAAAATGTAAGAAATATTATACAGAATAAACCAAGCTACTGCCTAGCTTTTAAGAATATATAAATGTATTTATTCAAGTGTAAAAATACAATCAACCCAATGTACAGTTCGATTAATATTTACAAAGCAAACACACCTGGGAACCAACACCCAAATCAAAATATGGAACATTACTAATACACAGAAACTCTTGTGGTCCCTGTCAGGCATTACAGTCCCTTAGTAAAGACAGCCATTATTCTGCCTACCATCACCGCAAACTAGTTTGGTCCGTATTTTTTGAATTTTATACAAAGGTAATCACATTCGATAATCTTTTATGTCAGGCTGCTTTTGCTCAACATTCTGTCTAGGAGATTCATTTGTGTGCTGCATGTTTGATTGTTGGCATCAATGCCATGCAGCAGTTTATGTATGATGCCACAATATACCCATCCATTCTACAAGTGATACTCAGTTGCTTCCAGGTTGGGACTATTACAAATAATGTTGCTATGGACATTTTTTTAATCTATCTTCCATGTACATTCTTTAATTTTTGTTGGCTATATGCCTAGAAATGGAATTGCTTATGTTCAACTTCTATAGATACTACTGTTTTCAAATGTGTGTGCAAATTTATACTCTTATTTCTGCTGACAGACAGAGGGTTGAGCGCTCCAGTTCTTCTCATCGACACTGCAGTCATGGTTAATTTGTTATTTAGCCATCCTGATGGGTATGCAGTAGTCTATCATTTACATTTTTTTCACTTTTCTGATATCTTGTAATGGTGAGTAACTTGGGTCAGAGTTTGATAAATATTTGAAAGCTAAACTTAATTCTTAGCAGCCAACTTAACTGGAGAAAAGGAGAAGAAAAACAGAAAAAGAAAAGATGTAAGAAGAAAGAGGGAATAGAAAACATATTCATTCTGAAAACATTAGGTGTGAGTTTGCCACATTTACAATCCTAAGGAGGCAAGATAAAGATAAACCAAAGTACAGTATTTAAAAAACATGACCTCATAAGAAATTCCTACTATTACTTGCAGGAACGCCTGTGAAGATAACAAACAAACCTATAGTGGTGAATCCTAACAAATGGAATTAAAGAAAACAGTAAAAGCTTTAATAAAAGACAAGTTCCTCCCTGAATGTCACAATTTCATGAAGACATCAGTTTGATAACAATCTCCTGTCTTCAACCTAGAAGGGTCTTTCTGACAAGCTATTCTGTGAACATGAGGAAGTAAGAAAAGGGTCATGTTTAACCAACAAATGAAGTGAGAATTAGGACAGGAACAAAATTTGGAGCTAGGCTCTGTCCTCTGAGACTTACCTTATCAGTGGACTATCTACCTAATTATTGCTTCCCACCAAGTATTATGTGGTAGTTAAGAGCTTGGAATCTGTAGCTGGCACATCTATATTCAAATCCTAACTCAATCCCTTCTTAGCCATTTGACTCTAGGCGAGTGATCTTTTCCAGCATCAGTTCTCTCATACTCATATTTCAACAGCAGCAATTATCCACAGAAGTATTATAAACATTAAATGAAATAACACAGGCAATTAGCACAATGCCTGACCCATACTAAGTGTTACATAAATATTAGCTGCTATTATCATCTGTAAAATGGAAATAATCCACACCCATAAAACTGAAGAAATACATATAGTGTCCTAGGCTAAAAAACAGGAGGCACTCAAATATTATTAACCTCTACTTTTAGGAAACTTTGTATTATTCAGTGTTAAACTGAGTATGTAATGGCACATAGTGTTTTAAGAATGCAATATGGTCACTTGATGGTGGGCAGGGTATGTTGTCATCTGAGGAATGGTGAACCTGAACATATGAATTTATATTATTTTGCAAATCAAATTTGCCTCAATAAATATTAAATTTAAAAAAATAAATAAAAAATAAAAAGAACACAATGAATTTGAAAATCCTGAGTTCAAATCCTGGCTACTTGTTAGCTATTTACCTTACTTTGCTTTCCTATTTTCATCCACAAAACGGAAAAAATAGTATGTACCTCTTCTGTTGGGTTGTTGTGAGGATTAGACAAACTGTCCTTTAAATACTTTATATAAAAACCCTAAAAACAAAACCTGAAACATAAATACTATGTAAATATGTACATACATTTTGTCTGAGACTTTGCATCAAAGTAATGGGGAAATGAGTTTGGACATATGCAATTTAACATTCTTATTGTGGCTGAGAGACCCAGTGGAAATACTCATATACTCATCTTCGAAAATGGGGGGAAAAGGTTAAAAAAAACAGCAAATTACAACACAGGAACAATATCACTATTAAGAAAGTGTGACTTCATCTGTCTAGAAATGTGTGCTCTCTGGCTCTGCCCTAACAGTGCAGCAATTCAAATAAAGGAAGTCAGACAGAGAAGGAACTCATTTTCCCTTCTCTTACCTTTCCACCTCCTGCTAACTAATATAGAGGGGCTTGTGAATTCTCACATTTTATTTCAGATGAAGGAAACATTACTTACAACAGAATAACCAAGGCTGAGAATCATCTTAGAAATGTCTTTTTGCATTATACTATTAACTTTCCCTCCACAAATCTCAGCCCTGGCCAAGTCGGAAAAGGTATCTAAAGAGGCAAAAATGTTAGCAACTTATCATACTTTGGAGGTGAAGGGAAATCCAGTGCTGTTCTTAGAATGTCGTAAAGTCGATCTTGTGAAGTGGCTTGGTAGATCGGTTACAAAGTGAACAAAAAACTAAACTGCATCAGCAACAAATCAAACCAGTGAACTGAAATGTATTTGAAGCCAGTACCTCCTAGAGATGGTGGGCTTCCTGAATAAAGACTGAATTCATCACCAACATCTACTATATATTGCTTATTGCACACAGAAGGTGTCAATAAATGGTGACTGAATAGTTAGTGAGCACCTCCCCTTAAGCAAGGTACTACATTAGGTGCCAGAGAGTCCTTAATGATTCACTCATGTTGATGCCAAATGCTTCAGACGATTCAAAGATTACAGAGCCCAGGTCTGAAAGAGGAGCTGCAGCTGCAGTGCACCTGCTCTCACTCCAGACTTATTCCCAGCAGCAGGGAGACCGCTCCTCTGCCTGCCTGCTGAAACAAATCAAGGATTTGTCTCAAATGAGGTAGAGTCCCTTGCCATGCAGCTTGAGTGTCGCGTCCTTCCTGCTCAGCCAAGGAGGCAAACTCTAGAGCCTTTGGTCATAAAAATGTGATGGTTAACAAAAGCAGGTGCTGAGTAAGCGTGGTATTCTCCCAAATGAAGTCTCACCATCTAGAATTCTGAACTGAGGGCGCCAGACTCAAGAGCATCTGGATTTGTGCCTCTGGCTTCCAGCCTCTCTCAGGGGTCAGGAAAAAGTATGCTGCTGCCAGCATGCGCATGTGTGACTGCACACTCAAATACTGTACTTGGATGAGTCTGTGACTTGGCAAATGGATGGAATGTAGCACTTGGAACTGCCTGAATAGGGAACCGCATGATGGAAAGGGCTTCCTTGAAAAACATAAACTAGGCAAGGTGTGAACTGCCTCTCTGTGTCACATTTTGGAAAAATTTGCCCAGGAGTTAAGTACTTAGGAGTCAGTGGAGGGGACAGTCTCAGAAGTGAGTGAGAGGCAAAACCGCACCATTACCTCACAAAGCAGTAAGTGAATTAAGCAACAACTCTTTACTATGCCCCATGAGATAAATATATGTGATCGTAATTTGTACAAACAGAAAAACTGAGCTGTGGACTCTGGCAGACAGACAGTGTAGTGTGGAAATTAAACCTGTGAGCTTTGGCAGCTGCACTATATACTCTTTCAAATACTGACATCATTACTCTGGTAAGGGCCCTGCACCAAGTTGGCATGGGTTCTAATGTGGTTTAAAGAAGAATTTGCCTTTTTAAGATGACCTACATATCACCTTTTTTTTTCATATGATAGGAAAATAAATATATCTCTTAACTCCATATTCTATTTTAAAGGCCAAAGCCACATTGCCAAGTTATTAAGAAAGTGTTAGAAATGATTCTAAAAGATGTTAAAGGCCACTCAATACAAGTTCTAAAAAGACTTCTAAAATAGTACATGAGTATTTCATTTTTGTAAGAGGAAGGAAGCAGGCAAGTAGATATGAGGAATGAGAGTAAGTAGGCAGGCAGGCAGGCAGAGAGAGAGAGGAGGAAGAGGCATTTTTTAAAAGTTATTTAGTTGTTCATTTCATTTGTTTCCTCTGGCCCGTCGTGGTGAACCCAGGTCCTTGAACCTTACATGGACTGTGCCACTGTAGCCACAGATATAACGTCTGAGTCTCTAGGGAACACCATGAATGTCTCTTAAAAGAGGGATTATCCATTTGGAGCAACAAAAAGTCAGTTACAAAGAATGTTAACTGTCTTCCTATTTAGACTGATACTGGCAACTTAGGTATTCTTTACAGGTCAATAACTGGCAGTCGTCCCTTCTTCAGCCATGAGAACCTAAACAAGTTACTTGACCTAAGAAAACCTGTGTCCTCAAATGTAAAATTAAATAGCAATATCACTCTACAAGACAGTTCTCACAATATCAAGTACATGACAAATTCTCAGTATTAAATAGGTTCATGAAGGATGGACCTTTAAAGTTGGTGTCTAATTAGAACTACAATACACTTAATAGAGTTGAGTGGGATAACTTTTCTCCACTCAGATTCAAGAATGAAAAGAATATACATATAAACTAGTTTTAAGATCAAGATGGGATTTGCCCTTTTTCAATAAGTAGTATTACAAAAAGAAGACTTCATTCTCCATTCCTCACCAGGAACATCCAAGAAAAACACAAAATGAAAGATTAAAAAAAATCAAAGAAAAAAAAAAAATGGCATGCCCTGGTGGCCTAATGGGTTAATCCACTGTGGTGCAGTCCACATACATCCCAGCATCCAGTTCAAGACCTGGGGCTGGGAAACAACCAAGATGAAAAACTAAATAAAATTAAGTGCTTCTTCCTTCTCTCTTTCTGCCTGCCTGCCTGCCCACTCGCCTTCAGTCCTGACTATACCTTTCCTTTAAAAAACAATTTTAAAAATGTCTTTAGCGCTTATAAACTAATCACAATTTGACATGTTTAGAGGGACATCTTTCTTTCACTATTATCATGTAATATTTGAATTTTTTCACAAAAACTATGAAACATTTTTCATAAAAAATGAACTATCACTCATATTCAATAATGATCACATTAGCTACAAATATATTACTATTTTACTTTTAAGGTAAAATTTACATATAATAGGGTAAACAAATCTTTAAAGAGTTTAAGTTTGAGGAAATTGTACATACGCATATATATGTAAACTCCCACCCATAACAAATCATGGAGCATTTATAGGAGTCACAAGAGTCCCATGTGACCCTCCTCCCCACAAAATACATATTACTCTGAACTCAGTGAGCATCATTATTCATTTGTTAGGTTTACCTTTTACCATTTATAATAAGATCAAGTTTTTACTTTTCTTTAAATAATTTTGGTAAACCTTAAGGAGTTTACCAATGTCTATTTCAATTATACAAATTTTGGGCACACTGACCTCATTAAATAGGAGTTTATATAAGACTCAATATTGGCAGAGATAGTAAAAACAGGCAAAAATCTAAAACCACAGTAAAAGTGTCTACATATTTAGAATGTACTTAAGCACCACCCACAGCATTTTTAAAAGAGCAGAGACTGAGAATGCTAACATGCTAACATAAAATACCAAAGAGGGGTGCCCTGGTGGCTGAGGCACTAAGTCAGCGGCTAGAGCATGGAACCAAGGTTCAGTCGTGTGTGTGTGTATATATATGTATACACGCATGTGTATACATAGAGAGAGAGACGTGTGTGTGTAGTAAAAAATAAATAAGCAAAGAAATAAAAGTACGTCCTCCTTCTCATCCCCCTTCCTTAAAAACAATCCTTCCAGTGAGCTCTGGTAGTGTAGTAGTTTGGTCAACTACCTCTGGTCGAAGCGCAAAACACATATATCCCAAGGACCCAGTATCACATCCCAGGGTGGGACGAACAGCCAAGATGGACAACTAAATAAAAATAAAGTGCCTCTTCCTCCTCTCTCCTCCTGCCTGCCTGCCTACTCGCTTTCATTCCTACCTGCACCTTTCCTATTAAAGAAAAATTGTTTCTTTCTTGTCTCCCTTCCTAAACAGAAAAGAACCAAAGGGGAAAATGGAATTCATTTTTATATAAATAAATCCTAAAGAAAATGCACCTGTTATTAAAATAAGAAAGCCTGTATTCAGTATACATTTTTAAATCATTTTGAAAATATTCAACTGAAATTTTAAACCCTTAATGTGTTAATTTTTATTGCTTGTCAGTATCTGAATAAATCCCAGTCCAATTAAATTTGTTTTAGAATTCACAGTCATTTTAAGGTCATGCTCCCATGTTTAGAAGTTGACATTCTTCCTAAAAGAGCCAAATCCCTATCAACTTTGGCTCCAGTACACAAGTATATAAATACTTAGCTGGCATGTAATTAAAGATGTGCCCTAATCAACAGCTTTTTCATGAAGTGTTAAATCTGAATGATGTACATATCACCACCCTTCAGTAACTGTAGAATTTTAGCATTTCAATCAGATAACACAACTTAGTTGAATTATTTAGCACTTTGTACCACTCTTTAGTATATTCATATAGCTAGTTAACACTCTAAACAAGACTCTAAATGACTTTTGCACAAGCAAACCAAGCACTTCTAGGGTCAAGTGGACAGTGACGCAGGGCCTAATACATCAGTACAGTAAAAATGCAATGACCACTACCTTATCAGAAAGACAGCTGAAAGTGTTAACTATGATAACACAAAGAAAAGAGGTGATTTCTCTCACCTCTTCAATATTCCTCTATTCTTCCATCCCTTCAGACATATATGGACTAAGCTCTGATTTGAGAGAAATGCTCTCTCCGCAGCTCCATATCGTGAAAAGCACAAGTAAATATTCTACTTCTAACAACTAAAACTTTCATAAACTTATTTGTTCAGAGACAAATGCCTCTGAAAGAGTTAAGAAGAGAAATTTGAGATTAATTCCTCTAACCAATTAGCTTTCACACAATCCAAGCAAGACCTCACTGAAGAAATAAACTTTTAAGTAGTTAGTAAGAAACGCCCCCACCAGAGGGAAGAGCTCAAGTCCTGAAAACTTCTCTAGAAACAGATACTCCAAGGACAGACTAAAAAGCAAAGGTACCCAATGTACATGTGGCTTATTACAAAGAAGTGACAACTTCCCTTCCTCTAACTCAAATTTCTACCTAAGATGCTCGCTATAGCTAAGCATTCATGGCTAGTCTCTAGTAATATAGACATTACTCTTTACATAATACTTACATAGAGACTATATAAAAATAGAGCAATAATGTAATTGGCTATTTCTAATGGTTTATTTTGGAGACATAAATTAATAACCTGCTAGTTATAGGCCTCATTGTGGCTGACATCTCATGGAGGATGCTTTCCTCTCAAAATTGATTTATTAAGCTGCAAACTGTCTATCTACATTAAAAAACACTAGTGAGCTGGACTTTTGGAACTAGTTTATTTTAAAATTAACTTAATATATTTAAGTGATTTCATTTATATACTGTTTCAATAGACAATAAATTCAGCAAGGGACATTGACAGTTTAAACATCTATCAAGTAATGTAATATGTAACTGAACAAAATGGTTGTTTTCAATGAGCACATTTCACATCTATGTTTACATCATAAAAAAAAGATAAGCCTTGCACACAATTCTAATTTATAAGGTACACCATGAGAAATGATATAGAACCAAGGAAGAAAGAAGAAATCTGGGAAGGCTTTAGGAAGACTCTGGTACTGGAAAAATGATTAATTCTATCCAATCTGGTCCATATTACTGTCAACCCTCTAGGCAATTAGGCATTTAATGAAAATGTTGGTACTAAGAAGACCAAGACTCTGACCTATTAGAATGCCTTATTCTTTATGTAAAGAGTGACTATAATACCAGATACTTGGCAAGACAGTCAAAAGATTAAATGTGAAAGACTTATCTTATATATTTATATATTATTTCTACATGCACAGTCTATTTGTATATACTTAAATGTAAACATGTTTAATGTGTGTGATGTATATTATGCATAAATATTTATGTATATACATGGGTATACATATGCATGTGCACATATGTCTGTATACACACGTATCATAATGCCTAATTTTACCAATATCGGAGAGCAATGTCATGTGACTTACTTCTTATCCCCCATATACATATTGTAACAATACTGTTCAATGAGCATTTTAAAAATACATTTAATTCTAAAAAGGTAACACTGAACAGAGTGATCAGCAAGATCAGAAAATACATGTTCACCATAATAAAAAACTGAATTTATTAAGTATAAAAGAAGTTTCTAAATACAATATTTAGGCAATCTGTACTGACCAATCAACCTTGCTTACAGAGTTCTATTAAACTAAGTCCCTGAATAAATACCAAGCAATACCCCAGGGGATGTGAAAACAACATGCTAGAGGTTGTCTTCTCTCCCTACTACAGCCTTGAGTATTAATTCTGAAAGAACGTGAGACGTTTCTACCTTTTGCCTGAAGTTCGGACTTCAT
Organism: Solenodon paradoxus; assembly: GCA_004363575.1. Taxonomy (NCBI): domain Eukaryota; kingdom Metazoa; phylum Chordata; class Mammalia; order Eulipotyphla; family Solenodontidae; genus Solenodon; species Solenodon paradoxus. The sequence goes on along the minus strand of RJWH01003277.1, from coordinate 140,674 downwards.
GGCAGTGTTTTTCAAAGTGTAGTCCACAGATGTATCTCAAAGCCCTTTCAGAGGAATCTACAAAGTTGAAACTATTCTTACACTAATTATAAGACACTATTTGCCTTTTTGCCATGCTGACATTGCACTGATAATGCAAAGTCAGTGCTGGGTTAAACTGCTGGTTGGCATCAGCACTAATCAAAGCAGTAGCACCAAAATGTACGGTTCGTCACTGCCACACGCTCCACGGGGAAAAGCCCTTTTAAAAAAAGGATGTCCTCAATGAAGTAGTGAGATTTATTGATTTTATTAAGTCGCTATCACTGAGTAGACAAGTTTTAAATATTTTGTATGACAAACAAAAAGCACACATAAAGCACTCTATACCAGCTGTCTCAAGAAACGCACTTGAGCTGCTGGTTTTGAGTTTTAAGCTAAACTAGTTGATTTTTCTCATGGGCCATCATTTTACTTGAAAGGACAATTAACAGCCAATTATAGTTATTCATACTGCAGTGTTGGACAGATTTTTCTAAACAATGAACAAAATGATCATGCCACTTAAAGGAAAACAACTGACATCATTTAATCACCAATGATAAAATTACAGTCTCTGAACAAAAATTAGAATTTTGGAAAATTTCTATCTGCCACTATGAGTTATATGCTTTGCAATATTTAAAGGTGTTTCCAATGAAATTAGTAACATTAACAAGACTACCTGATTTGACATGTCATTAAAATGTGTCACTATTTAGAAAATACACATGACTCAATCAACTCTGTTTTTTAAATGACCAATGCATGTCACAGAATCATGCCTGTGTGAAGATCCATGAGAAGCCCAAGAGACGGGCCGGTGTTAACAGAGTAGAGTAAGTGAGCTCACCGTCACTCAGGCTTCGGATTCCACACTGCAACTAACCTTTAAAATCTACCACTACTGAGTTCTGGTACAGTACCAAAGAAGAATAGGCATAAGTATCTGACACTGTTTTTAAATCCTCTTTTTTCCACACGTACTGTATGAGGATAGATTTTCTTCATATACTTCAAAGCAGCATATTGACACTGACATAAAGCAGATACAAATGTGAGAATTCAGTAGTATTTTATGAAGCCAGACATTAAAGAGAGCTGTAAAAATATAAAATCTCTGTTCTCACTATGTTTTTTGGAAAATTATAGCTATTTTATATGTTTATTTTTAAATGTTACTTATGTTGATATATGTTCACTATTTCTGCTTTAAGTTAATATTTTTATTTTCTTATACAATAAAAATCAATAGCTATAAACCATATGAAAGTTCTTAAGATCCTCAATTATTTTTATAAATATAAATAGGACCTAAAACCAAAAAATGAGAATCATAGCTCTTAAAGAGCACAACTGTGTTCGTCTTTGTTTAGCGTAATTCTAGAACTTCTGACTTCAATTTCACTTCAATTTACACAATTCCTGACAAAGCTTTAAAACTCCTTATTCCATTCTTCCCAGTAAGTAGGAAGTTCAACCAAATATTAACAGTAATAACAGTAATAAACTTGAATGTTTTGTACCAGACCCTTTTACATTCCTACTTCAGTTCATTCTTCTTACAACAACCCTGTCTAAGTACAATTACTAAGCTACATCTATGAGATAAGAAAAAGATTAAATAAACTACTTGCCAAAAGTCACACAGCTACTAAATGACAGCGCTAAATGTAATGTGAAAAGAACACCTTTAACAGAGGAACATATCACAAAAAAATGCTTTCTCATAACTGCTAATCAAAACATTTGTGTGATCACCAGCAGCAGCATTCCTCTTATTTACAGAAGTAGAGGGCATGCCCTGTGCCTATCAGGTAAATCCACCACACCTCTGGCTGAACAGTCCACAGACATCCCAAGGACCTGGGTTTGTGACCCATGAGAGCAGGGTGAACCACCAAGATGAAAAACTAAATAAAATAAAGTGCTTCTTCCTCCTCTTTCTTCCTGCCTGCCTGTCTACTACTCACCTTCATTCCTGCCTGCACCTTTCCTTAAAAAAGAAATAGAGGACCTGTGACTATGACCCAGAACATCTTCAGACATAGACTAAATGAAACACTAGCCTGGAATACAACCACACAAATGTGGTTCTACACAGAGAATGACAAGAAAACAAATAGGAAGATGTGCTAGATATAACTGCCTCTCTTCCTTAGCCATCTAGTGTTTTAACCATCAGGTTAGGATGGAAACATAAGTCTAAAAGCAATATCACAAGTATTAATAGTTTACCAAATCTCATAGAGGATTATTTCACTTATGAAAGTATGAGGTCGATATAAGCAGCACAGTTATCTAGAAACACAAATTCAAAAGTAAAAGTTTTAAGACATAATATTTTAGAAATTCAACTATTTGGAGATAGCCAAGATAAGAAACACTTAAAGAGCATTTTTCCTAAATATTAAGAGTACCTAAAAAGTTAGTTATGGAAAGAATATGTCTAACTACCTGTAACTTACAATGTCTTCACACTAAGCTAAATCCACCTGAGGCACTAATATACTAAGAGCAGAGGTCAAGCTTTAAAGTATAAAGTGTCATATTAGATTTAAACCAGTAAATTGAAGTAGGTCAGAAGAAAAGAAATACACAGTCTTACATTTTTGCCACATCATCAGAATTTCATTATTGTAAAAAGATAAAGAATGAGTCCTTTGATCACTGTTCTTACTTATTTCACTAACTGGTTGTTGCAAAATACATGTCTATGGCTGTAAGGGACTTTGAAAATCTCTGCCAACACTTTCTCACTGTTCAATAAAACCCAATTTTCTTGCCAGCTCATACCTTAATTCCCATAAATATTAGCTTCTGCATGATTTTGGTTCCTATTTCTTCTTTCTGTCTTCCTTTCTTCTTGAATGAAAGGTATAAGCGGAATGAAGGCAAGTAGGCAGTCAGGCAGGAAGAGAGTGGAGGAAGAAACACTGTTTTTTATTTTATTTTCAGTTAATTGTTCACACTGTTTTCTTTTCCTCCTGGTGCTGGGACTTGAACCCAGGGGTATGTGACTTTGGAGGTGACTGACCTAACTGCACTCCACCAGGACATGTCAGCTCCTATGTTATGGCTTTATATTCCTAACTCACTTACATACTCACTTATTCAGCTCTGCTGAATAACCATCAGAAGAGTTATTTACTGATTACAGACATCCTGTGAATTTACTTACAAAGAAAAAAAAGCCATGCCATGCTTCCTGTGACTTTCAAAAACATAATCTAAAATAGTAACATTTCAAAAATATGAAGTGAGAGTGTGTGTGTGTGTGTGTGTGTGTGTGTGTGTATACACACATATATATAGTGAGAGTATGGAGGGGCTCAGCTGACCCTCAGAATGTTTTGGTAGGCATTGAAGTACACATCATTTGAAGAGAACTATTGCCTTTGGCACTAGGCCAATGTACTATTTTCTTGAAGGCCTGTTTACTTCTTGTCTCCCAGACTCCATTAAAATATCTGAAGCAATATGATATAAAGCTGTCATGTCAAACAGTAAAATGTTCTGATCTACTGAATTTACTCTTCTATTTCTTCCTTTCAACTCCTTGGTAAAGCCTCAAGCAGGTGAAATCCAAGAATGGTCACACATTGCTGCACTGGTAAACACCAGAGGGTTTACTTGAATATTAGGTAGGGGTGGGGGGAAGCAGCCTTCTTTATAAGCATGGCTTTGAAACAAGAAATCCTTTCAGCCTGATCTAAAGCCAGAATTAGTAGTCATAGCGCTAGCATGAGACCCAAACCAAACGGCTGCTTGCAAGCAGCGGGTAAGTAGGAAACTGTTACAAGAGAAAGATTAAAGGAGTTAGATTTAACTGTTTAAATTCATTCAAATATTTGTTTGATTTATTCTCTAGAGACTTCTTGTAGAAGTTATAACTGTCTAAGCACAGAGTTACTGGCGGGTATCAGCAACTACCTGCTGAAGAACCTGTTCAAAGTTCAACAACAATTTTTCCAGAGACCATCGCTGTCTGATCATGAGGCTCTAGTTACCCCACAGAGGTTATGCTACAGGGAAAGGTGTGACTAGATGATACTGCTAACCAGCATTAATGCTGGCAAGCAGCTACACCTACACGATGGAGATCAAGACTTGCAAACAGTAAATATTACACCAATGTTAAGACTAGACTACAAAATCTTGGTTTACAAAACTGGTCAGATTTCTTAACCTGACGTTCATTAGGAGGGCATGGATGGGCTCTTGTGACCCATAAATGAAGCTGCTTTCAAAATGTTGTGTGTATGGCATACCCTGGTGGAGTAGCATTTAGTTAGCTGCCTTCGGCTGGGAGAGCAGGCCACATATCCCAGAAACCAGTTTCAAAACCTGGGGCTGGAGTGAAAACCAAGATGAACAACTAAATAAACAAAGTGCTTCTTCCTCCTCTCTTTCTGCCTGCACCTTTCCTGTTAAAAAAAAAAAAAAAAAGTATGTGTGTGTATTTGTATGCCTGTATTTAGGGAGAGAATGCACATTTTCCAAGGAATTTCAGATTATATTACTCAACTTAATTCTCACAATCAATATGAGGTAGATACTAATATTATTCTCATTTTTACAGATTAAGGAAATGATTATGGTGATAAAAAACTTTACCTAAGGATGTGCCCTGGTGCTCAGGTGTTAAGCCTGCTCCTGCGGAGCAATCCACACACAGTCCAAAGACCCAGGTTTGTGGCCCAAGGCGGGGGAGAACAACTAACTAAATAAGAGGATCTTCCTCCTCACTTTTCCTCCCTGCCTGCCTTTATACTTCTTAAAAGAAAAACTTTACCTAAGGTCACAAAGTGAAAACAAAAATTGTCTTTAGGTGGTAGAAACTGTCTTTAAAATATACATATATTTCTGAACATATATGATGCAACAGCTAGTCAGAGATTGTTTTAACTATAAAAGAATGCTTTTACATTATAATATGTATGAACCGGAAATCAAATTCGGAGTAAAAACATTTATTTCATAATGTGAAAAAAAGTTGTAAAAGGAATTTAAATCACTTTGAAATAACAAAAACATGTAATAGTTTTAACAGGTTTCATGTACTATTCACACACTTGACATATTAATTCACTCTCTCCATTTTATAGATAAGACAACAGAGAAATAAGGTTAAGCAACTTGCCCGAGGTCACATAGTTATGAAGCTGCAGAGTCAAGAGTCTGTACACTTTGCTGCTCTAATACTGTTTACCCAAACATTTAATACACGAAATTCTTAAACTGTGATCACTTTAAAGGAGAAAAAAAGAAAAAGAAAAAGAAAACTCCAATCTGGAAGAGTCTATCAAGATAAGGTGCTTAGTCTATTCTATTTAGGAAAGAAAGAGCCTGGAAATGACACTCGTGTGCCTTCACACACAGCCTCCCTGGACGCGCACAGCCGTGTGCGCAGGAAGGGCAGAGGCTTGTTGTTGCGCATTTTAAGGCCCAGTTAACTGACTGAGAGGTGACTATCGCTACTCACCACTAGGTGACCTTTCCTGCCTCCAAGATTTCCTACCAGGGTTTTCACTCTGTGATTCAACAAAGTCTTCAAGGCCCAGACCACATGTGACCTTTCCTGGCTCTTCTAGGCACAATCAACATTTCTTTTCTCTGTTCTCCCTCGGTAAGGTTCAGACCATCGCCAGCATCCTCCATACTTGTCATGAGCTGTGTCTATGTCTAGTTCTTGGGGTCAATACTGAGCTTCATCGTGGCAAGGGAAAGGATGCCTAGAATTTTGATGCTGAATGAGAAAAAAGATGAAGCAGAATAGAGCGGGCTGGCCAAGAGGAACAGGGATTCACGCTGACATGCTATTGCCATCTTTATAACAAGAATTTGCCCTCAAAGCCAACACCATTACCCCCGAACACTTTTAAAGATGTTCCCTATGCAGCACTTGGGAACTGTTTGGGTGGGAAGTCACCTGAGACAGTGGCACCTCTTTTATGATACTAATCCCTAAAATAATAGATGGAGTTTATTCTTCTTGCTTCTTTCAAGTCCATCAAGAGGTCTCAAGAGGACTATGAAAACATAACATCTCTTAAGTTGAAACAATGTGGGTTTCAATACTTCACAGTATCTCTGGAAAAGGAAAGGAGGTAAGTGAAATAATAATGGATGGCATGGTAAATTTTGACACACTCAAAACCAGTCTAAATTAAGAATTAAACAGACCAAACTAAATGAGCAGTTTCTATATATAACTCTTGGCTTGTTTAACCCTTCACTTTTTATTTTTTTTTCTTTAAGGAAAAGAGCAGGCAGGAATAAAGGCAAGTAGGCAGGGAGACAGGAAGAGAGAGGAGGAAGAAATATTTTATTCCCACTTAGTTGTTCATATTGTTTCCCCCTGGACCCAGGACTGGAACTCAGGGGTATGTGACCTGCATCCTTTGGAAATGACTGTCCTAACCACTGCTCCACCAGGGTGCACCAACTCTTTAACTTTTTTAGTCTTTAGATTTTATCCTTGCATTGAATACATAAACCCCCCAACCAAAATGCTAAAATTAAAAGCTTACAGTAAATTAAAGGAATTAAGATGATTAAACTCTTTGTTGCCACTGAAGCTCACTATCTCAAACATATGAGAAACAGTCATTCTACAAACCTACCTTTCACTCTTCTATAGCTTTTTGAGTCTTATGAAAAGCATTCTTAACATGCCATGAGTTTAAGCAACAGTATTTTGTAAACATTTCTAATGGTTTGAGGTAGCAGAAATCAGTATTTTTTTAAGTCTGAATAATTATCCAGAGTATAACATTTCTTCAAATTCTCAGGGACGACCATTTAAAATAAACCCTTTAAAGTGATTTTAAAATACTACACAGTAACAGCTGCTTAATTTTTGTGTGTGTTGTTTGTATACAATTTCCCTTCATGGCACAGAATTCATGTGGCTAACCGGAGTGTTTTGACAGAGGGTAAAATAATTAAACCAATGTAACATGTAAACAGTTTACATTCAAACCAAATTCTTAGTGTTTGGCTTATTATTGTTTTTAAATGTGTTATCATTTGGCTGTTTAAAAAATAAATTTGAGAACAACCTTCAGTACTTAAACCTATGCGTGCCCTGGTAGCTCAGGAGCTAAGCCGCTGAATAGGATGGACCACATTAAGTCCAAGGACCCAGGTTCATGAACCTGGTTAGGGAAACAATTGAAATAAAGTGCTTCTTCCTCCCCTCCCTTCCTTCCTCTCTTAAAAAACCTAAAGCAAATGGTAATATATATCCCTAATTAAAAATTAACCTCAAATTCAGCCACCAATTCTTTTTATACTGATTTTTCCTGGATCCCCTAACATAAACCCTAGATTCTGAAAAGTCTCTACAACTAATTCATTGTCCAGATTTTTCACCAAAGACATTCAACATCCAATAAAAATAACCAGAATGTCTGCAATGCACTCCTAACCTTTAACCTTTCAGTCAAAAGGAAGAATACCTGACAGTTTATTCTCTGTGACTTTACTGAGGAGAAATGCAGGTTTTCTATTAGATGGTGAGGTTTTTGCTTAATCTTTCCATATAAAATCAACTTGCAGACTACCGCTGAAGCTCTGCGGAACTCAGTGATCCTGGGTGTCAGCTAGGGAGGTCACCAATTTTTTCATCTTCCTCTATGAACATTTCACCTACATACCCTCCTACTGATCTTAGAGGCAAACAAGAGAGGATGTTTGTCTGACAACTTGTTTGATGTTTGTTTACTTGGCACTGCACTATGGTTCCACCTTCAGAGATACAAGAGAAAGTTTTGTGGTAGACAAGCAGGCAGTAAGGTCAGTGAGTTCTGTAATCACACAGCTCAGGATTCAAGTCCTGGCTTGTAACCTTGGCCCCTGGCTATGTACACTTGGGCAAGTCACTACAATCCTCCCAGACTCAGTTTTATGATCAGGTGGAAAATGGGTGGTTGAGAATTTAATGATAAAAATATAGAAACCCCGGCACACAGCAGCTCCTCGGTGAATGTCAATTTCTTCCTTGCTCTCACCCTTTAGCAATGAAAATACAGTTGTAAATGGGAGTATTTTTCATTTTCATAGTCATAATCTCCTCAAAGTCATTTTTTCACACATCCATTTGAGCCTGCCCGTGTAAATAACTGCAGTCTCAATACTGAAGTTCAACTAACTCTCTGCTACACAGACGTCATAATTACGTACTCTCCACCTGAAACCTGGACGAGAATGGGAGAGCCTCCCTCAGCAGCAGTCCTACTGCTCTCTGGCCCTTGGAATGCGAGTGCGCGCTGAAGAAGGACCAGGACCAGGACCAGGAGACCAGGACCAGGACCCAGCCTTCTGAGGACTACAAGGAACATTCAACGCTGTCGGTGAGTTTGGGATCTGAAAAAACCACCGACCGTTGACTGTACCTTGGGGCCCTTACAACAACATCATTTCCTGAAGCACAGGAGCAGGCTGCATCGTCCTGTGCCACACGAGACGACTGCAAGCAGTCCCACAACCTGTTCCACAAAGGTGGTCCTGTGAATTTTTCGTGAAGTTCCCTTCTGTTGCTACTGCTAATTGTTCCCTGCTTTTGTTGCTTTTGATAAAGTGCTAAAATCCAACAAGTCAGGAGAGCTCCATGATATCTAATGTAATGTCTCGTAGAAATAAGCCATTCTGGTAAGAAATGAGATATAGCAAGGAGAGATTTATTAAAATAAATGTCGTTTTGGAGTGAAATTTAACTATTAAATATTTCACACCCATTTCTTACACACCCCTTCAAAATTTTAATTAGGTGCAAAGGGAGGATTTAATAAGTAAAAGTAGCACAAAACTACTCAATGTCTGCACAACTCTTACCACACGCTACCTCTGATTACTGTTAATGTAGTTGTTTTGACGGCTTCATTAGAACATGAGCCGTTTGAAAACTGCTTGGTCTCACTTTACATTCATGTGTGCTTATTTAAATGCTTGTGCAATTCAAGTAAAAAATCATGCCTGGGGTCAGATAAACCTGGGATGAATCTTGGTTCAACTCCCTAACTAGCTAGCTGTGTGACCCTGGACAAATATTTGTGTTTCTATTTTCTCAAGAATAAATTTTCTCAAGAATATTTACCTCACAGAATTTTGAGATTCAGTAAGAATATGTAAGGCACTATGTACCATTCCAGCACACAGTAAATGTTTAATGCATGTAAGCTATGATTATGTAACCAAAAACACATCTGTGCTAATTTATCTTGAAAAGCACTCCTGCTTCTCAGTTCAAAACAAGGTCTTCAGGTCTTGTTTACACCTGCCAGGATGCAAAGCACTGCAATGTGATCCCAGAGCTACATGCTGGCTTCTCCAAAAGCAACTTCCCTTCTCTGAGCCAAAGCTTCTCCACCTTTAGGAACCTCCCTGCTCTGGGGTCAAAGCAATTTATAATTATCTGGACCCTCAACCATCAGTGTCTAAGGGAGATGCCAGACAGTGTCCTTAAAGAACCAGAGAGGAAAAGAAGAGCCAGGAGAACTGGAAACACTGATGGCTGCACTCAACATTCATTGCTGTCGGTGGGTTTGAGTCTGAATCAACTCACTGATCAATGAATGCAAACTGCGGACCAAACAACCCGAGGGAAGCAAAAGCAGGTGCAGGGAGTCACCTGAGTGCATCAGCTACTATGCTGGGTAGAAAGTGTACTGGCTAAAACCTCTCTTACTTTTGGTTCTAATAGAGAGTATATAGAGTAAACTCTATAAAGTCTTAGTACCTTTTTTTTTTAATGTGCCAGATTGAAGGAAATTATATTATATAGGAAGAATAAGCTGTACATCTAGACATCACACCATGTTTTTAAAAACAATGCTATCATAATTTTTAATTAAAAAGAATCACATGCTCATGATTATAAAATTAAATATAGAAATATATAAAATAAAAAACTGAAAATAACAAGAATTCAGGAAAAATATGGGGTTTAGGTCAGTGCTTCCCAAATCTAGTTGTGCATCAGATTGATCGAGTTACTTTTAACCATACACATTCCTGAGCTCTCTCCTAGACCAGAGGTAAGGTCCTAAAATCTGCATTTTATTAAAATTAAGTTTACAGATGATTTTGAGCCACTGACTGTTGACGGGAAACAAAACCAAGTTTCCACCAACTTAATAACACTGACATCCCACCACTACTTTTCATGACATCTACTTTCTAACGACTGCCCAAACTTTTCTGTTACCATCTGATACTGCTGCTACTTTTCAGAGTACAGACAGGTACAGCCAAACTTAATGCTGCTACTGAGGATCTCTTCAGAGTATATAAAACTCTGCACTACACTGTAGGAGTAAAACACACAACAAATTGTATCTGATGTTTTATAGATACATCCGAGTATATACGTTCTCAAAAACGGAAACCTACTTAAAGAATCTAATGAAAGAACAAGGTTAAATTCAGATGACTGCGCCATCAAAAAAGTCTTTAGAAATAAAAAAATTTTCTCTTATACTTGTGGACACATAAAAGACAATCCATATATTGGGATTTTGTGTTTTTTTAAGGATGCCATGAATTCTAAGCACTTATTTCAACCACCAACTATTTCTAAATTTTCTGAAAATACTAAAAAATATCTGGGTACGCCCTGGTGGCTCAGGTACAGTTCATGTAAAGCAACCCAGGGTTGGAAGGAACAATCAAAATAATGTTTTTAAAGAAAATGTTTCTTCCTCCTCTCTCTTTCTACCTGCCTGCATACTTGGGTTCATTCCTGCCTCCTTCCTCTCAGAAAAAAAAAAAAAAAAAAGTCTGACACATTCTTTGAAAAATGTATGCCTGGACAAGTATGTCGATTATTTACAAGGAGAATCAGTACCCTTTAAATATGTAAATGAAAGAATTAAATTATTTCAGCCACCAAAACCTTATGTAGTTTCTCCTGGCTAAAATTAAGTGCTACAGGAAGGGAGAGAATAATATGATTTTAGGGTATTTAAGCAGATAGGTCTGCATGTAACTGCAACAGAAAACACATGACATGGATAAGGGACAAGAACAGACTGGTTCAGAAATGGTCTGAGTCATGAGGAGCACCTCTAGAGACAAAAGGACAAATTACAGAAGGCTTTGGCAGTCCAAAAAGTTAGAATTCATGCAACAGAGTTACTTCAAGTGCTTAGCTGTAAAAGGAGATAATGAAAGCAAGACTGAGGGAGGAATCACCAACCATATGATGTGAAGAAAAAAAGAAAGATCTAAAAGGAAGCGGGGGGTGGGGGGGTCTGTATCACAAATACACTAACCAAAAACCAAGGCAGCAGAAGTGAAAAGAATAGAAAAGATCTCTCAAAGAGACATTTTAGTTTTTGTTTTTCAAAATGGAACTTAAGAACTAAGAAAAACACTGAAAAATTCATCCATTATTTGACCCCTCCCATCATTCTGTTCAGGGTATATTCTTGCAGATATTTCAGAGACATTAAAATACATGAATAGAGAGGCTATAAAAATTATACATAATGTTCTGTGTATTTTTTTCACTTAAAATACTGTGGCCACCTTTCCAGGTCAATAGATCAGAACATCTTTCACAGAACTGGATCAAACAGAGAAGACAGTGAGAAATAAAGAATAGTGCCAGCCTCACTTGACTAGATTAGGAATCTGGAGAGCACTGAAAATGAAAAATTGGAGTTCATTTTCTGAACAGAGGATGCACATTTGTGATTGACAAGGAAGGAGGAGCTAAGAGTGAATGAGCTAAGAACAGAAAGAAAAAGAGATTAACAAATATTTTCTGGATACCTACCATGCACCAGAACTAGAATACAAGCCAGGAGATAAGGAAGGAAGAAATTTGTGAAAATGTCAGGTCAAATTCAGATGAACAAATAAGTCTAAGTGTGGAAAGTTCTACAAAAGAGAAACACAAGATTCCTGGAAGCAAATAATAGAAGGGACTAATTCAGTTTTGGAATAAGGTCAGTAAGTGACCTAAAGGAAAATGACATTTAAGTGAAGACTAGAAGGAGAAATATAATTACCTGAGTGAGAGAGATGGTTACCATTCTTTCTGGTGCATTCCAAGCAAAAAGGAAAGGATGGTGTGTGCACAGAAAAAGCCGTATAGTGCTTTCACAAAACTGAAAGAGACTAATGCACACAGAAGATGGAAAAAAAGTCATGAAATAAGGCCCAAAAAGAAGGCAGAAAAAAATTACTGATAGTCTTGGAGAGAAAACGTTTTTGGAGTAACAATCACGGATGAAAACAGATTTCTGGAACAGTAGTGGTGAAGAGCTTGGGTTAAGTGAAGATAAAAATTCTAGCTGTTTTACTTATCAACTATATGAAGCTGGCCAAGTTACTTACCCTTTAAATTTGTGTCATGCATAAATAAGAATATGTGCAAAATATTTCACAGAGACTAGTACAACAAAATAGTAACATGTGTATGTGTGCATGCGTGTTCACAACTGTTCACTGACAAAGGAAAAAGCAAACTGGAAACAAAATGAGTTGGAATCTCTAAGTTGCAGAAGTAAAGGTGATTTTTGTATTTCTTATTTTAACTTTACCTGTGTCTTCCAAGTATTTAAAAGCGTGAACTATTTCAACGATTAAAATTTACTTTCAAGTGCTTTTTTTTTTTTTTTTTTTTTTAAGCAAAGATTTCTTTTAGATGCAAGATCTATCTCTGTTTGGCTGAAGAGCAGATGGAAAAATGCACAATGGAAAAGGAAGAAAAGATGGACTATTTTAATCAAGAAGGGGACCAATAAAAGCACAGCTGCAGGGACAGTAGAAAGAAACAAGCTCAAGGTCCATGGTGGAAGTGGTCACTTTGGAGGGCACATACATTAGCTTCAGAAAACAAGAATAATGAAGGAAATTCAGCTTACTTTTGTTCTCTGGCTGTATCTCACTAGGATTCAACTGGACTTCGTGATTTCCGTATTTTGGCAAGGAGCCTAGCATAGAATAGATACTCAATAAAAGTGTATCAAATGAATTTCCTTATGATTTATGGCACGATTATGTTTATAACTTTGGAAGTGATCTGCTCCTTGAAACAAACACAGTATATCCTCAAGATGTCTGTGCAATGAATTACAGTTCTAACTCACATATAATTCTAATAGCTATCAGATACCAAAACAAACTTACCTTGATTACTTGCTACAGAATCCATGAATTATATCATGGCCCAACATCCCCTCCTATTCTTCAGACTAAATTTATTGAAATTACAAGAAATCAAAATCACATGCCTTTCGCTTCCTAGTAAATACTGAGGCAAACTAGTAGAGAAGAAGTGGTTTGGCCACAAAGTTAGAAAACCTGAATTTTACATCCAGTTTGGTTATGTACTCTTGGACAAGTCAGTCAACCCGGTAAGCCTTACTTCTCTGTAAAAAGAGGACACCTCTCCTGCCTCACAGAACTGTTGAGAATACTGGAGAATACAGTGAAAAATGTGCTGCCAACAGCACACAACAGCACAGCCCAAAACATCCTGTCTTGGAAGGCACCACTCCATAGGTTCTCCACTTTCAGTAGTCAAATGCTTTTACTACCTAACCTCTCAGTACTTGTGAGAGCCAGCAGCACATGCTTACAAGATAAGTCTAGTTGAGTTATTGCATAACCTGGGGCTGAAAGAAGGCACTGACTGTTTGCATATAAATTTCATCAGCCAGGTGCACCCTGGTGGCCTAGTGGTTTATACACCACCAGGCGTAGTCCACACACTGCACTTCTTCCTCTCTCTTCCTGCCTGTCTGTCCACTTGCCTTCATTTCTGCCTGTACCTTTCCCTTAAACAATTTTTTTTCCTCCATGTGAATGATCTATCATAGCCATACCCCAAACAACTGAGCACCCCCCTCTCAAATGAGGTTCTTTCCAATGGATTCTTTAGTGGGGTAGAGAACAAAGTAAGACTTCAGGAGTAGGCCGTTAAGGCTTCAAGGCAAAGACTAATGAAAGATATCACAAATCATCAATAGGGCTAATTGAACTTAAAACATTTTATCTAAAGTTTTCTCCTTTACCTCCTTCCAGTCAATCTTCTGTACTTTTATTTCAGCAACTTCTGAACCATAAAATTATTCATCTTAACTGTAAAATTCAATAACTTTTATTCATATAGAGTTGTGCAGTTATAACCTCAATCCAGTTTTAAAACATTTCATAATCCCCAAAACTCCCCTTGAATCTGTTTCCAATCAACCTCTACTCTCTACCTTTATGCCCTAGATAACCGCTGATGTTTTCTGTCTCTATACATTTGCCTTTTCTGGACATTTCATATACATATGTAGTCTTCTGAGTCGGCTTTGTTGACTTAACATGTGTTTGAAGTGTTGTACCATGTCAGTTCATTTTTATTGTTGACTAGCATTCCACGTTTTGTTTATGCATTCACCAGTGAATGAGCAGCTGGACTGTTTTCTAGATATTGGTTATTACGCATAATACTGCTATGAACATTCACATACAAGTCTTTGTGTGGACATCTATCTCTCTCTCTTGGATAGATACCTAGGAGTGGAATTGCTGCATCGTATGGTAAGTTCATGTTAAACTTTTTACTAAATTTACAAACTGACTTCCAAAGTTAACTATACCATTTTACAATGCACAATATCTCAGTTTCTACACACTGCCGCCAGCGTTTTTAGAAACTTTTAGAGTCTTGACCACAGTCATTGCAGAGGGTGTCTGGTGATTTTACATTTCCCTAATGACTAATAGTGAGCATCTTCTCCTGTGGTGAAACATTTATTCAAGTTTTCCATCTCATTTTTAATTTCTTTCATTTACTTTTATGGTGGTAAAACATACATAACACAGAATTTACCGTTTCAACCACATTAGTTAATCCAGGGGCATTAAAGCCACAATTTGTACAACCATCACCACGATCCATTTTCAGAATGTTAGAATTTTTCATAATTCCAACAAAAAGTCTGTGCCCATTGAACAATTTATTCCCCACTTTCTTTAGCAACTCTCCTTTTTTTGTCTCTATAAAACTGCCTGATTAGGTATTTCGTGTAAGTTGAATCGTATGTTTTTCTTTTCTTTTCTTTTAGGAAAGGCGCAGGCAGGAATGAAGGCAAGTAGGCAAGCAGGGGGAGACAGGAAAAGCAGCTTTGTATTTTTATTTAGTTGCTCATCTTGGGTGTTCCCCTTGGTCTCAGGAAGAGAACTCTGCTCCTTGGGATGTATGTGACTTGTGCCGGCCAGAAGCAGTGGACTAATCAACTAAATTACCGAGTGCGCCACATTAAATTCTATGTACTAACCCAACCTTGCATGTCTGAGATAAATCCCAATGGTCATGATACACAATCCTTTTTCATATGTTGCTGAATTTGGCTAGCTGATGTTTTATTAAGGATTCTTGAATCTATGATCATAAGATAATGGCTGGTACTTTTTGGTTTTTTATTTTATCTTTGGCTTTGTTGTAAAGCTAATGCTGGTCTCATAAAATGAGTTGGGCAGTGTTCCCTTCTCTTCTATTTTCTGCAAGAGTTTGTGAAGGATAAGCATTAATGCTTCTTTAAATGTTTGATAAAATTCACCAAAGAAGCCACTGGCTTCTCTTTGCTGGAAGATATTTAATATAATTCATTTTCTTCTAAGTATTATAGATTTACTCATGTATTCATCTTGTCAGATTTAATCATTTGTATCTAGGAATTTGTCCATTTCATCCAAATTGTCTAGTTTGTTGGAAAAGTTGTTCATGACCTTCTTTTATACTCCTTTTCATTTATAGAGTAATGATACCCTAATCTTTCATTCTTGATTTTGGTAATTTCTGTCACCTATCTTTTATATCAGTCTAGGTAATGGTTATCAATTTTGCTGATCTCTTTGACAAGGAATTTCTATTTCACTTATTTTCTTTCCTTGTTTTTCTGTTTTCTATTTCCTGTATTATTTCCTTCTTTATGCTTGAATGGGTTTAGTTTGTTCTTTACCTATTTTCCTAAAGTGGACATCTTAGTCCTTAAGAACGTTCTTCTTTTCTAATATACAATGATTTTACTCTAAGAACTAACTATCTTAGGTGCATTCCAGAAATTTTCATATGCTTTATTTTAGGTAAAAATTATTTTATAATACATTTCTTATTGAGGTAACATTGTTTTACAGCACTCTGTAAGTTTTAGGACTGTAGGTTTTGAATATTAAGCAATTTTCATTGATCTCACTATAGGGTCACCAAGTCTTTCTTCTGACATAAACCTGCCATTAAGTTGTTTCTAGTTAATGTCTGTTTAGGTTACTGTACTCAATTTTACTTTTCAACTTTTTTACTACAGTTGCTTAGCATATATTTCAACTCTAAAACTTCCATTTTGTTCACTGTAATAAATTTATTGAGATTATATGGTAACTGGGTCATTATCACTGCACTTTCCTCTAATTCTTTAAGCATAGCTCCTTTCAGTTCTTTAAAATATGTAATAGCTGCTTTGAAGTCTTTTCATGCTAAATCTGACATGTGGGATGACTCAAAAATAGTGCCTAAGACTTTGCGGGGAGGAAGATTTGGAAATTTTTATATGTGGTCTATTTATACAGTAGATGTCATGCAGTTATAGGACTGAAAGAACTACACCTATATATGACGAGAGCAAATCCCAGAGACATATGCTGAGCTAAAGAAGTCGGACCAGGCAGGTCTGGGGTTTAGCAGTTAAGTCGGCTGCCTCTGGCCAGTATAAACCATATACATACTAAGGATGCAGATTTGTATCCGAGGGCTGGGAAGATCAACCAAGATGAACAACCAAATAAAATAAATGCTTCTTCCGCCTCTCCCTGTCTGCCTGCCTACTCATCTTCGCTTCTTCCTGCACCTTCGAAAAAAGTCAGTCCAAAATATGAAACACACACATGCTTATTTGGATACATTTCCATTTGCATACAGTTCAATAGCTACTGACCTTTTTCCTGAGTATGTATGAGTCACATTTTCTTTATCTGCATGTCTTTTTTTTTTTTTTTGCTGAATACAACATTTAAAATACCATATAGGCAGCCCTGATGGAGAAGTAGTTAGGTCAATCGCCTCTGAAGGAACAAACCACATATCCCTGGGTTTGAGTCCCAGGTCTGCAGGGAAGCAATCAATATGAACAACTAAATAAAAATAAAATGAAGATGCTTCTTCCTCCTCTCTCTTAATGCTTACATCTGCCAGTATCTTTCTTTTAAAATAAATACAATAAATAAAATATAACTGTCAAACACTATGACTTCTCCCCACTAAGGCTTGTGGTGGGAGTTATTTGGATTTTTTTGGTTTGTTTCACTAACTTTCCTGGGTTAAATCTGTGATACCTGTTCTCTTGTGCAACATGTGGCTCCTGGTGGCTCAGGGTTTTTCCTATTCCCCTCTGTTTTCACTTTGAAGCCTTGCTTCGAGGCATGGCCTCTCTGTCTGCACAGCCACTAGTCAGTCAGAGGTGGTATTCAATGACCTGGAGCCCTTTTACTCTCTGCTGATGGATCCTGTGGTTGGGATATGAGCACACCCATACACTTCTGACCTTTAAGTGTGCTATAGTTTTTATTTTCTGCTGTACTTTCTTACACATCATTTGCTTTGGCCAGGGATATGTGGAGGGCTTGGGCTCACATGGTTCCTGGTGTGTAAAGCCTACAGTCAACCGAGGCTAACCAGAGCGTGTACCAAGCACTGAAGTTGTCTTACCTCCCAGATCTCTCAGTTAAAGCCCTGTCTAGTCTGCTATCCCATGTTCCACTCTTTGCTCCACTCTGCCCCACACAGGACTCCAACCCTGGCTAGCAGAGCTGCTGGCTCTCCCGTTTCACTTGTCATCAAGATCATCATTTTCAACTGACACTCTTCCAAATCAAGAGAACCTTTTCCCCTAGAGTAGTAGTGAAGCCAGCGGTTTTTATGGCATTCCTCACACCAGTAGACCTATTATACTATCAGCTAGAAAAATGGGAGTGATCCTGGGCAGGACCACAAAATGCTGCTGCTCTTATCCGAAAGTCGGTGGCTTTCACAAATAAACGCTTCTTGTGGGAAGTCTGTGGCTGTTTCTGGTAGTTTTGTACAACTTCACAGTTGTCTTTTAGGGAAAATAGCTGCTGAGCTTCTTACTCATTCATGCCAAAAATGAATATTCTCCTCAGGTATGTTTTTACAGACCTTAGAAGCAATAAAATGCTAATCTTGATAAGGCCAAACAACCAGTCTGACATCAAATCTGGAATTAGACCCGAGTGTCGTAACACCCAAACTGTTAAAATACAACTCAGTCCCAAAATACTCTCAGGAGGCAAAACTTCCTTGGGAAAGGCAGAAGAAGAATGTCACTCTGGAATATTAGAATTATATTCTGCTCCAGAAGGCCACAATCCACAAATTTGAAAATCAAAGAGTTACTTTCAATTTGCACTTCTAAAAGCCCTAAATATTGGAGACAGTAGCACCACCCTCCACGTATATAATATGGACCAGCCCCCAAACCAATTATAACTAGGGCAACAGTACACGGACCTGTGCAGTTGGTGGTCTAGTGGATAAGTGTGCTGCCTCTGAGCAGTGTAATCCAAACACATATCAAGGATGCAGGTTTATGGGGCCGGGAGCAACAACCAAGATGAGCAACCATAAAATATTAAAAAAAATGCTTCTTCTCCTCTCTCTTCCTGCCTACTTGCTACTCAGCTTCATTCCTACCTGCACCTTTACTTAAAAAAAAAAAAAGAGTACACGGACAGTGTCATATCTTATCACCAGATAGGTAATTCAAATAGATACTAAACAAAAAAAACACCACCATATGCTACACTGGCCCTGGCCACTGCAAATAAGCCCCTCAACAAGCCTGTATGTCTATCATGGGTCCCTTGTTGACTAGCTCAGGGTGAACTCTCAGTCCATCTGTTCATTACCATTCCCGAGGCCAAGAGTTCTGAATCTTAATGCTGACACTCCCAATAAATAACTGGAAGGGGTGGGGGTGCTATGAAAGCATCTCTTCTACTCGCCAAACTTCAAACATCACCTAATACCTAGATTCTTACTGCATTTGCCCACTCCCCATCCTCTCCAACCCAGAAGTGGCAAGTAATGCCTAATAAACATGACCCTGAATCTTCCCTACCTGTACAATGCCCTTCAAATACTAGGCTTATTGATGAGTTTCCACAACTTCCATGTTGTCTGTTTACTACCTGATACCAACATGTCAGACAATATGCCTGCTCTATTCCTATTCTCTGTACAAAGTACCTGCAGGTACACCTTGATGGAGTAGTAATTAGGTCAATCCCTCCAAAGGAGAGGAAGGCCACATAACTCTGGGTTTGAGACCTGAGTTCAGGAGGGAAATAACCAGTGTGAACAACTAAAAAAAAATAAAATGCTTCTTCCCTCTCTCTCTTCCTGCCTGTCTGCCTACTCGCCTTCATTCCAGCCTGCACTAAAAAAAGAAAGACATAAAGACAAAGAGAAAGAGAGAAAGAGAAAAAGAAACTGCAGCTTCTACTTATCAGTAGACCATAGGCCCTGATAGGACAAGTGGACACCTGAGTCAAGCTGGGCTTATTCTCTTTCCTGACATTTAAAATTTGAACACAAATGCATTAGGTTAGTCTGTGTTGACTGTGAAGAAATACAAAGCAAGGCAGAGCAGGGGTATTCACTTTCCCTCAGTCCAAAAAAGAAAAAAAATATATGCAGCAGAGGCATCAGACAAACAGTGAAAAAACTTCAAATGGCCCCAGAGATGGGAAAGAAATCCTGGTCTTGATTCTTCATGAAATATGACTGCTATTAATGAGAAGAAAGAGAAATTCTGTGCTTATTTTCACCTATGTCGTAATTTTTAACTAAATTCTGTTCCTTGCAATTGAACTATCACTAGCAACACCTTTGGTTTCCCTCCTGTTGCTACTAGTTTATATTTCCTAGGTATCAGCATCATTCACACTCTAGTTAATACTAGTTACTTCTCCACCATGATCGCTTGTGTTCATATTCTTCTCTGCCGCATTTGTTTACAAACTCCCAAGACAAGAACAGATTCTTTAAGCTCAGGTGTTTTCTTTGTGATGATCAGGGCAGTGTGAGGTAAGGTGGTCATAATCTTTGAACCTTAGCTTCTCCTCTGAGAACACCACCTACTTCATAAGGTTGTGACAGGAATTAAACGAGTGAGAATAAAACGTTCAGTGCTGACATCTGACAAACAGCAAGCCCTGTGAATGGCAGTCCTTTTCCATACCCCCTTGATTAAACTTGTACATTCTGAGCATCAGGCAAACATCGTATTACCAATATTCAGAATCTGAATGACAACAATTATGCCAGAACGACGTAATTCTGAAGAAGCAATTCCTGCTTGGTAAAATTGTTTTCGCAATACCAACCGTTAATCAACATTTATTTCTCAAAAATGTTTCTAGTTCAATTGTATTTTTGAAACTTTAAAAATGACCCTATGATCTTTCACCTGCATTTGTGGGACTAATTTACCAATGTTGTGCATGATATTTGATTGCTTAGTAGTATTTTTGCTCAGTTACTTCAAAAGAGAAAACAAAGGTCAGAAGTTGAAGCACACTGGTCAGAAATCATATTTATCAAACTTAAGTCAAGAGAATACGTTTTTGGTGAAAGAGATAATTAAGAGCCAAAACTATTAGGAAAGGGTGACCATTAGGAAAGGGTGACTAGCATTAATCATAATTAGTTTTAACAAAACCTTTCACGGAGAAAAAGAGCCCAAGAAAAACACAGAAACTCAATCTCACAGTAAGATTATTTTGATGAAAATTATGTTTGGGGCTTGACTTTTATTGCGCTTAATTATGTGGACAGATTTCTGGACAACTGAAATGTTACTAAATCCAGACACCGAACAAATTAACAAAAGCTTCAGCACAAAATCTTTACATAAAGGATTTTATTTTCTTCTCAATTACATAGATTTACTCTGTGTTCAACATCAGAAAAATCAATTCCTAGAACAATTATTTGGTTTTAGACTCATATAGCAAATAGTGATTCTGTCAAAAGGACTGACTATATAATGAATAGTAATTCTATCAACAGTATTACAGCTATAAACATTTTATTTAATTAATTCGTTTATTTTAAAGGAAAGGTACAGGCAGAAATGAAGGTGAGCAGGCAGACAGGCAGGCAGGCGGGCAGAAAGAGGAGGAAGAAGCATTTTATTCTTACTTAGTTGTTCACATTGGTTGTCCATCCGTCTGTCTGTCCCCAACAGAGACACAAACCCAGGGCATTGGGATATGCACAGACTGCACTCTTTTCAAGGTGGCTGACCTAACCGCTACTCCACCAAGGCATGCCCCCTCCTTCCTAATCTTTTATCCCCATGATTATCAAGGGATGAATTTAAAGGATCCTTCTGGTGAAGTATTCATGCATCTACCTTATGACCGAATGATACAATCAGTTCATTTCTACTTATGAATAAACACTACCTGTAAAAACCTTATCGACTAATTATAAGATTTGTTATTTACAAACTACAATTAACAAAATTCTTTAGTATTCTATGCAAAGCCTGATTCACATGAATTATTTTCAACTGGAAAGCACAAACAAGGAGGAAATAAGCCTAGTTGGCCTCCCAAACTTTCTTATCTACTTGGGGAAACAACAGAAGTTCACCCCATTCAGTAACTTTTAATTTTCACAGTCCTGTCAATTCTACACTAGGCTTCTTGGAATCTCACATCCCTTAACTGACCTTCTTTCGTCACTACTGTCTTAACTTCCCTGTGCATGAAAATCTGCTCTTCCCAATTTCCATTTTTTATAAAGTAAATTTACACCTCAGATAGTCATAGGAGTTCCTTTTCTCATGTCCAGAAAAAGGACCCAAGGAAGAGAAAGCAATCATTAATGCCTCATCCTGCAATTAAGTTGGAAGGAGATTTTTAGCTCTTGGATAAGAACACACCCTTCTTGCCTCTAGTCTCCAAACTCAGATCCCTTTGCATCAAGAGTCAATTCTTTCACCTTCCGTTTCCATCCCCTAATGCCTCAGCCCCCATATTCTAATAAAACTGACTAGATAGCCACTGACAAAAACCAAGATCTGAAAGTTTGAAAGTCAAGGGAAGGGATGGATTCCCATTTATTTTTAATTAGAATTTTCATACATCTTAGAATGAGTTCACAGAGGCCCATCCCTTCTCACATATTTGGAAGTCAAGCAGTATTACATTTCAGAAAATTTTGTTTTTCTTTTCTGTTTGAGTCTTTCAAACACTGTATTTTTTCAGTCTGAGTCCTGGCTCTTGGCTTTCAGCTAGAGACTGATGCCACCTAGTGGACTAAACGGAAGCAAATGCCAATTCATTATCTCAGGTTCTCTCATTTCCCTACTTCCAGAAGAAATCACTAGATGGAGGCTTCAAATTTGAAGCCAAAGCACTCCTAAACCTTTCTAGAGAACTAGTTAGTTGCTTCATGACTACACAAAAATTAACGCAGATTCACATAAATAAAATAAAAAGGATGAATCCAAAATAATTAGTTAAATAAAAGTCGAAAAATGTGAAGGCAGCAGACATTTGCAGTTAAGAATATAGGCTTTGGTTCTTACAAGCATCATCACAAAAGCTTCTAACAAGACAAGCTGGATTTAGCAATACATAAAAATGACAATACATTATAATCACATGTTTATTATCTCAAGATTGCAAGAATGGTTCTATTCTCAAAAATAGATGTAATTCATCATATTGACAGTCTAAATAAATATCTAAATAGATATAAATGTAACCTTTTAAAAATTGATACCAATCGTGATTAAAAACAGAAAACAAGCAAGCAAAAAAAACTGGAATGCCCTGGTGGCCTAGTGAGCTAGTACACCCTGGGAACGGCCCCACAAGAATCCCAGGGGCTCCAGATTCGGGGTCTGGAGCAGGGGGAGCAATCAATATAAACAACTAAATAAAAATGGAGTGCTTCCTAAAAAAATTTTAGAAAGCCATCTTAGCAAATTAGGAAGACAAGGAAACTTCAAGTTGAAAAGAGGGCTCCCTCTTCTCAAAACACATTACAAAACTATAGTAATCATAGATATTTGACACTGGCAAAAGATATATAGATGTAGATGTAGATATATACACATCAAATGGAAAAGAAGAGCCCTAAAATAAACTTCCATATATATGGTCAAATAATTTTTTACAAGGTTGCCTAGACAGTCAAAGGGGAAAGGTCAATCTTTTTAACAGTGACGAGAATATCAAACATCCACATGCCAAAAAATGAATGCGGAACTTACACTATAAATACACAAAAACTAACTTAAAATAAACCAAAGACCTAAATATAAGACCTACAATTATAAAACCTTTAGAGGAAAATAGGGGAAAAAAGCTTCACGACATTGGATTTAGTAATCTTTTAGACATGACATCAAAGGCACAGGCAACAAACAATTGAACTATTTCAAGGTGCAAAACTTCTGTGTATAATAGAATAGTTAATAGAGTGAAAAGGCAATCCATGGAGAGAAAATATTTGCAAATCAATTATCTAATAAGGGGTTAATATCCAGAACACATAAAGAACACATAACTAAAAATAACTTTTTAATGCATAAATACTTAGACATTTTTCCAAAGATGATATACAAATGGCCAATAAGCACATGAAAAGATACTCAAGATCACTACTCATTAATGAAATTAAAATCATAATCACAGCGAGATATCTTCCCTCGACACTCATTAGGATCGTCAAAATAAAAACAGAAAATACGAGAGTGTTAAAGATGTAGAAAAATTAGAACACGCATGCACTGTCAGGGTAATGTAAAATGGTGTGGCTGTATGGAAAACAGTACAGCAGCTCATAAAAATTTAAAAACAGGGCTCACCCTGGTGGTCTGGTAAGGCCACCAGACATAGTCCACATACATTTCAAGAACCCAGGTTTGAAATCCAGGGCCAGGTAGAACGACTAAGATGAATAACTAAATAAAATATATGTTTCTTTCCTCCCCTCTTCTTCTGACCTGCCTGTCTACCTGTCTTCATTACTGCCTGCAGCCTTCCTTAAAAAAACGAAACAAAACAAAGCAAATTGAAAACTTAAAAACAGAATTATCTCATGACCCAGCAATGCCGGGTCTGGATAGCTACCCAAAAAAAAGAAAAGAGGGACTCAAAGAGATATTTGTATTTATACACTCATAGTCAAAAGGTGAAAGGAACCCTAGTGTCCATCAACAGATGACTGGATAAACAAAATGGGATATATACAAACAAAAGAATATTAGCCTGTGTTTTTTGAAAATAAGGCAATTCTGACAAATACTACAAAATGGACAAACCTTGAAAACATTATGCTAAGTGAGAGAAAACAGACACAAAACAACAAATACAGCACGATACCACCTGTGAGAAACACCTAGAATATAGATTGCGAAAGTAAAATGATGGTTGCCAGGGACTGGGGGAATGGGAAGATATTGTTTATGGGTAGAGTTTCAGTCCTGCCAGATGAAAAGAGTTCCTTGGATGGGTGACATGATATGAACGTACTTAATGACGTTATAAACAGAACACTTTAAAATGGTTAAGATGGTAAATGTTAGCTAACATAACATGATTGATATGGTAATATTGAGCTCTTTCCCCACCACGATCAAAAACGACAAAGAACATCATTCTCATCATTTTAATCTATCATTGAACTAGACAGATATCTTAGTCAATGTAATACATAAGAAAAATAAGTCATTAACATCAAAAAAGAATTAAAACTGTTTTTATTTACATACATAAAAACCCAAGAAATTTTAAAAAGTTACTAGAACCTGCAAACAAATTTAACAATGTTATATGATATAAACCTAGTATACAAAAACTTGATTTTCTATATACTAGCAACAACTGGAAAACAATTTTTTTTTAAATAATGTCACCATTATAGCCATACAAAATACTTAGGGTTAGGTGTAAAGAAAGAAGTACAAAAATCTCAACACTAGTCTTTTGAAAAAGATTGTTGAGAAAAAATAAAGTAGTTCTAAATAAGTAGAAAGATAAACTGAATTCACAGAGTAGAAAACAATTCTGAAATAAGAACTGGCCCCAAATTGGTAAAATCAATGTAATCCAATTAAAATTTCAGCAGGTTTTTTCAGTTAAAAAAAAAAAGTAATAATTTGACAAGATGATTTTAAAGTTTATTAAAATTATATATAAATAAAATAGCCAAAAAACTTAGCAAAGAAAGAAGTTGGAAGTTAAAAGACAAACACTATCTAACTTCAGGATTGAGATTTTGGTGAATTGATAAGCAAATGGGAGAGGAAACAATCTACAAATAGGTTCACATATTAAGTTCAAATTATTTTTTTGCAAGTACATCAAAAATTCAATAAGGAAATTCTTTTTAACAAAAGGTGCTAAACAAATGATTATTCATGTAAGACTGATTCCTATCTCATAACATACAAAACCAATAATTTGAAATGGGTTACTAGACATAAATATAAATATTAAACCATAAAATTTCTAGTAGAAAACAGATGAATACCTTTGCAACATCAGGTTAGGGCAAAACTTCTTAGAGAGGACAGAGAAAGCATCAAGAAAGAAAAAAATGAATAAACTGGACCTCATAAATATGTAAAACTTCTGCTAATCAAAAAACACACTAATAAAGTAGAACAGAAAGCCACAGCATGGGGGCAAACATTAACAAAATGTTTATCTGATGAAGACCTTTATCACAGCAAGACATAACCACAGCTCAATAATAGGAAACATGATGTTCTTAGCCAAAATAGTTTGAGTAGACATATCTAAGAAATGACATAATAATAGCCAATAAATGCACTGAAGAGTGATCAATATAGAGATGCAGATTAAAACCACATCAGTTCCATTACATGCTTACAAGAACTACTAAAATTAAAAATTTGACAATACCAAATGCTTGCAAGGATGTGAAAAGACTAGAACTCAAAACAATACTGGGACCTGTAAAATGTATAAACATTTTTGAAAACTGCTCACAATTTCATAAAACATTTAGCATAATCAACTTATAATTTAACAGTTCCTACTATCTACTATATAACCCCAAAATTCCTAGATCTATATATAGATCTACAGATATAGATCTATACAGATGTCTAAGAGAAATAAAAATATATACCCAAAAAAAAACCTTGTATAAGATTTCTCAAAACTGTTTTATTAATAGCCAAAAATTAGAAATAGCCCAGGTATCCACAGGTGAATAAATTCTGATTCAATCAATGGGATACTACTCAGCAATGAAAAGAAATGAACTACTAACACTTCCAACAATATGGATGAGTCTCAAACAACTGTGCTGAAAATTACTAGACATAAAAGAATATGCTGTATGACTGATTCCACTTTATAGGAACAGGTAACACTCTCATGACAGAAATCTGAAGTGACTGTTTCTTGGGGCAGAATAGTGAGCTCAAATGAGAAAATGGGGCAGAATAGTGAGCTCAAATGAGAAAAAGCACAAGAGAATTTCCTGAAGGGATGGCAGTGTTCTGTACCTTGATGAAGTGAAGATTGTAAGTATGTATCTAACTGAAATTTTCCTGAACCCTACACTGGTCATTTCATTGTATATAAATCATACAATTTAAAAAAATTAAAAAAGGACATTGGCTTTATAATCACAAAGGCTCCAGTGCTGCCAAATCTATGACCTTTGCCAAGTGTTAAACTATGTTCACTCATCTGTAAAATGGGGAGAACAAGAGCTAAACCCACCTCATAGAGTTACCAGAAGGAATGCATGAGATTTTAAAAAATCACTAGACAGAATAAATGTTCACTAACTACTAATCAAAAAGTTAGAAACTCTTAAACGTTGTATCTCAGTGAAGGAGGAAAAACAAGCAGAAATGTCTAAGCAGCTAAATGCTGCACAATTCACATACATTATCTCAATTTTTTTAAACAATCCTTAACACAGATGTTTACTGTTTTATGGATGAGGAAATTGAGCTTCACAGGTTGCCTGTGACCAATCAGGAAGGAAGTGACAAAAAGCCAAAATGCACACTCTCCTGATTTTTCCACTGCACCCTGCATTAGGATCCATTAGGATCACGTTCAGCAAGATAACCCTGCAACTGACAGGATAGCACAGTTCATGAGAGAAGCTACTAAGGCGCCCTTCATTTTCAATAGCATGGTAGTGCCAAGCCTGACACTGAGGAACAAAAAAAGGTAAATTCGGTAGCTTGATTAGTGAGCTACAAGTAGAAGGTTGAAAATGCAGCTCCAGGCTTTTACTCTATGTGGCCTTCAAGATGGTTCCTCCAACCCGAGAATGTTCATTCCTCTTCCTTAGAGCAATTTCAAGACCAGAGAATTCCAAATGTGGTATCTATGCTCCACGTAAACTTGGAGCCTGGGTTGCTCAATTTGGCAGCATACCCTTGGAAACCTAGCAGATGAAATCAGAGCCAGAGATCTTTTTCTAAAAACTTACCTTTTTTCTTAATATAAAAAAAGCCCTTGTTCAAAAAAAATTTAAAGCACAAAGATAATAAAAGTTACCTTGCAATTATACTTGCCTAAAAGATACCCCACTATTCAGTTAAGTATATCCTTGCCCAGACTAAAATTCTGCCTTCTCCTTAGTAATTCTATAATAACCATTTAAGTAGTCCCCTATTAAACTTTTGAGCTGTTTTTATTTTGCCATTATAAACCCTGAAAACAGTATATGTGTGAATATATGTGAATATAAATTTTGTATATCTGTCATTTCTTACAGGATAAATACATAGATATATGAATGGCTGAATCTACAATTTAAAATTTTAAACTGCTAAATCTACTAAAGCATACTTGTATGTTTTCAGTTTTGACAGATACTCACTAGAGTTCCCATTTTCCCACTGGCTCCATCTGTAGTCACCATTATTCTTTAATGTGGTAGTTGCAAAGTCAAATGCTTACATAAGACTGGCCAGAAATATAAAAGGATGAAGAAGGACTAGATGAGTCTCTAACAAATCTGGAGAGCATGCTCAGATGAAGAGAGAAGCCACAGGTTTATAAGAATCTTTCTCTGCTCTCAAAATTAGTTACTGCGATAGTGCTCATAGGGAAAGACCAGTTCCTCAGCAGCCTGTCTAGCTTGAGTTTCCTCTCATTCCTTCTTAGTCATCCACTACAAATCTCCAGACCCAGATTTTCAAGAACTCCCTGCACCCATCAGAGATAATGGCAGAGATCCATGACTATCCAAGGACCCAAGAACCTCCTTTGAATGCAACAATCT
This sequence comes from Solenodon paradoxus, assembly GCA_004363575.1. Lineage (NCBI taxonomy): Eukaryota > Metazoa > Chordata > Mammalia > Eulipotyphla > Solenodontidae > Solenodon > Solenodon paradoxus. Next base: position 112,332 of record RJWH01003277.1, on the reverse strand, counting down.
TTTCATCAACTGTAAACAAGTCCTAAACTTTTGGCTCCACGGGGAGTCCCAACCAAGTCAGTATAAACTCTGAAATAGGAGCAGAGATCAAGGGGCTGAGAATTCAGTCTAAGCTCTGGATTTCATCCCACCCCCATCCTGTTCAAAAGAATCCTTATCAGAAGGGAACTCCCCAGCAAAAGGCCACATTCAAGAGACCTGATTTAGCAATGATCTAGCAGATTCAGCTGAAGCCCTGGAAGTAAGCTCTTGGAACTGATTATAAATGTGAAATGCCTAAATCACCAGCACAATGTTGTAAAGGTGACATAAAGTGAAAGCAAGGAGATTGGTGAACCTTTCTTCATTTGTTTCAAGGAAGAACCTATCTGATAAATAATGGAGCAATTCTGACCAGAGCCACAAAAGAAATTTCTCTGGGAATTTATTCCACAATCATTCAACTTCATGTCTAAAATCATTTTAATATATACAAAAGAGTACAAACAATGTAGGAAAAAAATAGCCTTTATCCTTCTGTACATAAAAGCACTGTATACTCCGAATCATTATATTGCCTGAAACTCTTCCATTAACATTTAAACTTGTCTCACAGTCAAGAGTTAGAGACAAAAGATTAATTAAAACCATGGTTCTGAAGTCTCAAACAATTCTCTACTGTGTAACCTCTTCAAGCCCTAGAGTTCTCATCTGTAAGACAGACACGGACACTATCGCTATCTTTTAAACAGGCTTTGTGAGTACTTAATTTAAAAAATGCAGGAAGCATTTAGTGTGTGATAAATATCAGCTATCACTATGACGACGATGACGATGATGATGTAGAGTCACATGTCATCAAGTTTTGTGTCTGCCTAAATAAACCAGAGTCTTGAGAGCAGGAACTGTCACAGTTGTATCTTGGTACATGTATCAGAGAGAAAAAGAGAAGCAAAAAGGGATTAAAAAGAACAATGAATTGGGTATTACAAAGTCAAACTTCAAATTAGATTTATTTTACATGATATAACCCTTCTTACTCCTACTAAATACAGGCAAAGTGACATATAACAAATATCTAATAAATGTTCGTTTTCCTTCTTTTCTTTACCTCTTAACAACCAGCCTTAAGCTCATTCTCTACAGACCACACTTGGTCTTACATGTTTTCTGAGACCAAAAATTGTGACATAGTTTGACAATGAGGAATGGACTCATTAGGACACGGTGCAGAACAGTGGAATTCTGAATAGAACCTATAGGTACATTTCTCTTTGTAGCTTGAAGAAGTCACAAAAAGTCCTCTTGGAATCCCAAATACAAAGACAACGAAAGCTAGTAAGGTTAGGCCGCCTTACTCTATTCCGAAGCTGTTTTTCAATCCTGCCTGTTTGCTATGACCACTCACGAATCCCTGTTTGATGCGCATCTATCAGAGGGTAAAGATTAAACTTTCAGGTGTCTGTCTCTCTCTCTCTTCCCTAAACAGAGGATGAAAGGAAGAGGAGGAAAAAGCATCTGTATTTATTTAGCTGTTCATGCTGGTTTTTCACCCTGGCCCTGGGTCTAGAACACAGGTCCTTGGGCTGTCTAGCACACACCAACAGCTCAGATGCCTAAATCACAAGGGTGTACCCACAAAGCTCTTTTAAAATGCCCACTTATTGGCAGGCCCTCGTGGAGTAGCAATTAGTTCAATTGCCTCCCAAGAAGCCCAAGACACATATCCCTGGGTTGGGGTCACATACCCCTAGGTTTGAGTTTGGGGTTTGGGAGGAAACAACCAATGTAAACAACTAAATAAAAATAAGATGATGCTTCTGCCTCTCCTTTTCCCTTGCCTACCTACTCGCCTTCATTCCTGCCTGCACCTTTCCTTTAAAAAAAAAGTTCACTTATCTAGGTCCCTGATCAATAGAATGAAAATATATATATGCATATGTATAGATTTATTAAAGTCTGAGTCAGCAATAATCTTAAAAAGTGTTTTTGTAAATGGTAAAGATTAGGTGTCTAATTACCCAAAACACCCTAACAGTCAACCAGATGATAAAGAACAGTCTAGGCCAAAGTGGTCAGCAGTATATGAGCTCTGCTACTCTGAGAAAACTATTGACTTGAAGCATAACTTGTATCTGCTAACATCTGGAAGGATTTATCTTTGTGTCATTAAGAAACACAGACTATATGAGAATGACTATTATCTAAAAGACTAGAAACAAGTTTTGGCAAGGATAAAGAGAAAAGTGAACTACACTGTTGGTGAAAGTACAAATCAGTGCAATTATTACGGAAAATAATATGGAGGTTCCTCAAAACTTGAGAATAGAAATAATGATCCTGTTATCCCACTTGAATATTTACCCAAACAAAAGCAAAAACACTAATTCAGAGACTCATGCAACTCCAAGTTTATTGCAGCATTATTTACAACAACCAAGAAAAGTAACAAACGTGGATGGTGATCAACGGATGAATGGATAAAGAAGGTATGTACAATGGAATACTACACGGCCCAAGAAAAAATGAAATCCTGCCATTTGTGACCATATGGATAGAACTCTAAGGGATCATGCTAAATGAAATAAATCAGGAGAAAGAGATTTACCAGATGATCTCACTCAAGTGGAATATAAAGAAATAAACCAATGAATAGACAAAACAAAAGCTAACCTTTTAACTTTAACCACAGAACTAAGGCGACCCTACCAGATGGGGAGGAGATTGGGGGTGGGAGCACAGACCAGCGTGGTTCAACAGACAGCTGTGCAGGGCGATTAGAGACCTGGTGGTGAGCATAATGTCTATCATGTATCTGATGAACAGCGAATCTACACATACAAACATATATTTTATAAATCAGTTACCTCAATTAAAAAAAAGAATAGTTTAATAAAATGCAGAGTGAGAATTTTAACACTATGCTATATAGCCTAGAAGAGCATATACTTAATGTCTGCCATTTTCCAAGCATTATTCTAAATACTTCAATTATTTCATTTAATACAAATACTTCCTATTACTTCACTTATTATTCTAAATACTTATATTATTTGCTAACAACAATACTGTAAAATAAAAGCAAGTTACAGTCCCCATTTTATTGATAAGAACACTGAGGAACAGAGAGGTTAAATAAAAAATCTTGAAACCCACCTTCCAAAAGATAAACAAAGGCTCAATATTGATGACTGGAAGACAATCCTACAGTCAAATGGCAACCATGAAAAAGCTGGAACAGCTATACTTATATCAGATAAAACAGACTTCCATCTAAAAAGCATAACAAAAGACAGAGATGGACACTATATAATGATTAAAGGATCAATCCAGCAGGAAGACATAATGCTAATTAACATACATGCATCAAATGAAGAAATATCAAAATATATTCAAACAAGTATTGTTAAACCTGAAGAGAGACAATGACAGCAACACAGTAATAATGGGGGACACTTCAACACCCCACTTACAACAAAGGACATAACAACCAGACAGAAAATTAACAGGGAAATTTTACTTTTAAATGACCATCTGGAACAGATAGGTCTAATAGACATATACCGATCACTTCACTCAACGACTACAGATTTCACTTTCTTCTCAAGCGCTCATGGAACATTCTCAAGGACAGATCATACGCTGGGACACAAAGCATTTCTCAACAAATTTTCACAGACTGAAGTCATATCAAGCATTTTGCCTGACCACAATGGCCTAAAATTGGAAATCAACCACAAAAAGAAAGCAAGAAGACCCCAAACCAACTGGAAACTCAACAATATGCTCCTGAAGGACTCTTGGGTAAAAGAGGAACTTAAAAAATACTTAGAGACAAATGAGAATAAGGACACAAGCTAACAGAATTTATGGGATTCAGCAAAAGCGGTACTAAGGGGGAAAGTTCATCGCACTCCAGGTCTATCTCAAGACAAGAAAAATAGCAAATACACAGCTTAACTCTACATTTATAACAACTATAGAAAGAATAATAATTAAAGCCAAAAATCAGCAGAAGAAAGGAAATAATAAAAATTCGAGCAGAAATAATTGAAATAGAAAACAAAAAGACGATTTAGACGATAAATGAAACCAAAAGTTGGTTCTTTGTAAAACTGACAAGCCATTGGCTAGACTCGCAAAGAAAACGAGGAAGAAAACTCTCTAACTAGAATCGTAAATGAACAGGAAGAAGTTACAACAGATATCAGAGAAATTCAAAACATCATAAGGGGCTATATGAACAGCTCTACGTCACCAAAATGGACAAACTGGAAGACATGGACAGATTTCTAGAAAAGTATAGTCTACCAAGACTGAACCCAGAAGAATTGGAAAACCTGAACAGAACAATCACAAGCAAAGACATTGAAGAGATAATCAAGGGCCTCCCCAAAAATAAAAGTCCAGACCAGATGGCTTCTCCAATGAGTTTAACAAACCTTCAGAGAAGAATGAACACCTATTCTTCTCAAGCTCTTCCAAAATACTGAAGAACAGGGAACTCTCCCAAACACTTTTTATGAGGCTAAAATTACACTGATACCAAAAGCTGACAGAGATGTCACCAAGAAAGAAAATTACAGACCAATATCTCTAATGAACATAGGTACAAAAATTCTCAACAAAATATTAGCAAGCTGAATTCAACAATGAATCAAAAAGATCATCATGACAAAGTGGGATTCATTCCAGGGATTCTAGGATGATTTAACATACATAAATCTATCAATGTCATACATCATATTAATAAGAGCAAAGAGAAAAACCACATGATTACATTAATAGATGCAGAGAAATTTTTTGACAAGATCCAACACCCATTTGTGATAAAAACCCTCCATAAAATGGGAACAGAAGGTTCATACTTCAACATAATAAAGGACATATATGAAAAACCCATAGCAAACATCCTAGTCAATGGCAAAAAATTGAAAGTGTGTCCTTCTAGGTCAGGAACAAGGCAAGGTTGTCCACTCCCACCACTGCTATTTAACATTGTACAGGAGGTCTCAGCCAGAGCAAGTAGGCAAGAAAAGGAAATAAAAGGAATTCAAATTGGAAAGGAGGAAGTAAAACTCATTATTTGCAGGTGACATGATCATACATATTGAAAATTCAAAAAACTTATTAGTGAATACAATAAAGTGGCAGGCTACAAAAATCAATGCACAGAAATCTGTTGCGTTTCTATAGACAAACAACACAATAGAAGAAAACGAAAATCACAACATTTAAAACAGAAGTTAAATGAATGAAATACCTGGGCATATACCCAACAAAGGAAGTAAAAGAACTATACAAAGAAAACTACAAGTCCCTCGTAAAAGAAACAGTAGGATACCAAAAAATGCAAAGATATCCCCTGCTCATGGCTGAGAACAATCAATATCATTAAAATGGCCATCTTATCCAAAGCAATATACAAGTATAATGCAATCCTCAATAAAATCCCATAGGCTTATTTCCAAGAAACAGAACAAAAAATCTTAAAATTTGTGTGGAACAACAAAAGATCCCCCGAACAGCCATAGCAATCATTAGAAAAAAGAATGAATCTGGAGGGATTACACTTCTACTCTTTGAACTATATTAGAAAGCAATAGTGATCAAAACGGTATGGTACTAGAATAATAACAGAGCCACAGATCTGTGGAATAGAACTGAATCACCAGAAACTAACCCACTCACATACAGTCAGTTAATCTATGACAAAGGAGTCGAAAGCATTCGATGGAAAAAGTCTTCAACAAATGGTTTTGGGAAAACTGGACAGTCACATGCAAAAGAATGAAGCTAGACCACTCTAACACCATTCACAAAAGTCAACTCGAAATAGATTAGCAACTTGGACATAAGACCAGAAACCATGAAGTTCTTAGAAGACAACATAGGAAAGATTTTCCATGACATCAGTTATAGAGAAGGCTTTGGGGACTCAATTCTACCACAAGGGAATCCGAAAGAAAATAAATGAGGGACTCCTTAGTTTTAAGGACCTTCTTCACAACAAAAAAAAACATCACCAAAACCAAAAGGAAACCCACTAACTGAGAGAAGATATTTGCATTTGACATTTCCAACAAAGGCTTAATATCTAAAATATACAAAGAACTCAGGAAACTCGACAACAGAAGAACAGGCAATCCAATTAAAAAATGGGAGGAGGCATTGGAAACACACTTTTCTGAAGATGATACACAGATGGCCAACAGGTACACGAAATTACATTTCTACTCGCTGGCTATCAGGGAAAGGCAAATGAAAAAAAACAACAATGAAGTATCGCCTTACACCTGACACCTGAAAGACTGGCTATTAGCCAAAAGTCTGGAAACAACAAATGCTGGCAAGGATGTGGAGAAAATGGAACATTTTTGTACTGCTGGTGGGAGTGCAAATTGGTGCAACCCCTATGGAAAACAGCCTGGAGATTCCTTAAAAAACTGAAAATGGAAATCCCATATGATCCCATCATTTCACTTCTGGGCATCTACCCAAAAGATACAGAAGCGCCCATCCGCAGAGATGTCTGCAACCCATCATTTACTGCACCCCTATTCACAATAGCTCAAAACTGGAAATTACCTAAGTGCCCAACATCAGATGAATGGATAAAGAAGATCTGGTCCATATACACAATGGAATACTACACAGTCCTTAGAAGAGATGAAACCCTGCCATTTAAATCAACATGGATGGAACTAGAGGGGATGATGTTAAGTGAAGCAAGTCAAAAGACAGATACCAGATGACCTCACTCATAGGTGGAACGTGAATAGACACAACAAAGGAACCAATGAAACATAACCAACCCTGAAACATTTGCAACAGAACTGAGGTGATCCAAAGGGAAAGGGGCGGGCAGGGGCAGATGGTGGTGGAGCCCACTAGACAATGGGGAAGAACACTTGATCTGATGGACGGCATGGTGTGTTGAAACTAAGAAATGGGGAATCTATCTATACATAGAAAATTATTTTAATGTGTTTAATAATCACTACAATAAAAAATAAAATTAAAAAAAAAAAAAAGAGTAGGTTGAATGAAGCCTCCAATAGAACCAGTTAGCTAGAAGACAGGGCAGGGGAATGTACTCAGGCAGACCAGCAAAGAGAGAAAAGAGAAAAAAGAAACGAAGAAATTATTGTCAACCTATGGGATAACATCAAAAGACAACATTCGCATCAAAGGGGTTTCAGAAGGAGAGGATAAAGGGGGAAGAAACTGTATTTGAAGAAATAATAGCTAAGAACTTTCTGAACCTAAGGAATGAAGCAAGCCTCCAGACCCAGGAAGCTCAAAGAGTTCTTAATAAAAAAAAAACCCAGACAGACCTACACTACACACAGTCATCAAAATGTCAAAAATATGAGATAAAGAACCTTAAAGCAATTAGAGTAAAATGAGTCACATACACAGATTTCTCAACTGAAACTCTAGAGGTCAGAAAGGAATGGCAAGATATATTCAAAGTGCTACAAGAGAAGGATTTTCAACCTAGGATACTATACCCTCCGAGATTATCATTCAGCACTGAAGAAATGATAAAAAGCTTTTTGGATAAGCAAAAGTTAAAGGAATTTATCACCAGAAAACCAGTTCTACAAAGAATACTAAAGGATATTCTCTAAAGTTAAAGATATCCCATGTGAAAAACAGTAAGAAAACCAATATAAAAGGTAGGGAGGAGAGGAGACTGAAAATATGGATGGTTAAAACGAGTGTAAGATTAATGTGCTTTCAAATAAAAATAGAAAATAAACAGAATTCTTAATGCTAAACCTCAGGGTAACCTGAAAATACATCTCCAGGGGAAAAGCAAAGAAGAAAACAAAAAGGGAAACCAATCAAAACATAACTACACCCAACCCAGCTAAGAAGAGAAAGAGAATTAATAACAGACATTAGAACTCTTGTGAGGCGTGAAATATTCAGACTGAGATGCAATTTCAATATCCTAAAACAAACTGCAAACAAATGAAATCACAGTATCATTTTAAATAAATATTTTTTAAAAAATTTATATCTATATTGTGACTCCTTATTATGGAAGAAATGAGATCAGACACAAACTAGAAGAACACAGTGTCAAATTTAAAAAAAAAAAAGGTTATTTCAGGGTGTCCTGGTGGAGCCGTGGTTAAGTCAATTGCATCCCCAAGAGCAGGCCACACACCCCTGGGTTTGAGTCTGGGTCCAGAGGGAAGCAACCAGTGTGAACAACTAAATACAAATAAAATAAAAGCTGCTTCTTTAAAAAAAAAAAAGGGGGGGGGGGAGGCATTTCCAGGTGGTGGGATTAGAAGTATTCCTATTTTTCCTTTAATGTTTTTCCACAATGAACATGCGTTATTCTAATACCAATGTACTTCGAAAACATGCTTTTCTCAAGCTGCGTTAAGATCCTCAGGCAGTTGGTAGAGGTAACTAAAGTTTCTAATCTAACTTGAACTACTTTTTTCAGGAACATTAGCTACTCTGAACATGAAACATAGTCACCACATACCACAAAGCAATAATGTTCATCAGCAACTTTGCAAACCGAATTAAATTATAAATATTTTCAATTTCGGTTAATGTTTCTTGTCTATTTGTAGGATTATTTTACAAAAGATGAATTTAACTTAGAAGTAAAAAACTCAGGCATGATTTTGCTGAAATAATGAAAAAAGTTTGATTGGGGAGAAAGAACAGCTGTTGCTAATCCAACTCTTTACCCTTTGACCTCCTATCTGGCCAAAAACTGAACAGTATCAATTGTTTTCCTGTATTATGTGCTGTTTATAATCCCCGAGGAGCATGAAAGGAATTAATAATTTAGTCTAGAAAGCTGAAAGTCTTGACTGGGGAGTCCCTTGTCCGTGGGGCAGAAACCAGAGCAAGCAGCTATCCTGAAGCACAGGTCCCTTTACTATTCCTGTTTTATAGCCTAATTGGTCCTCAAACATAAATCAATTATTTCTCCTGTTTTAAACAACAATGACCTCTATTTTCTAACTTCCCTTGTATCAAGTCAGTTCTTGTTCTCTCGAGTTTTACAACTACATGGTAAACACCACAGCTGAGGGAAAAAACTCAGGGAGCAGGGCAGACTGGGGTTATTCTGAAACAGAAGCACAGAAAGGTTATGCTGTTTTGAACTTCTTTTGACCTTTGACTGCTCTTGTCCCTAACTTATGCTAATGAGAAGCATAGAGAGATGCTTCTTGTAGAAATGAACTTAGCCTGAACCTGTGCCGTAACATTGGACTCCAGGAAGCCAGTAATCATAGGAAGGCAACCAGAGTGTGAACAGCTGCCTATATTCTAAGCATGGTTACCCAACTGTTCTATCACAGAAAAAGTTAAAAAACAAAACAAAACAAAAATACCAGCACTTCGATGAGTCGGACAGTTTTTCCTCATCTAGTTCCCACACCTCACACCTGCTGCCCCAAACCTCCTGTACGATCACTGCCACCAAGCACAACAGAAAATCTACAACAATGACAAATCATTCCTGTTCCAGAATAAACAGGTAGGAGATATGAGCAGGATCTCACTATAAGGAATTTGGGGGGAGGCAGGTAGGGGCAACATTAGGGCCTCCAAATTCTAAAGATGCATCACAGAGAAATCACTATCATTCTCAATCTAATATGCAAAAGTCATGAAGTATTAACTGAGGAGATGTTATTCCTTCTTGGTCAGAAACTGGAATTTGTAGTCTCAACAACATAACCAATTTAATACAACCCATCTCAGCCTTCAAGTTCCTATCACTTGGTAGGGTTGAGCATGAATACTCCAAACATGGTACACATCAAGATGACCCGCTTTCTTTCTGCCTACGTATTATAGCGACAATCAGACCTCCATCTATTTCTTCAAAGAGAAAGACTACAAACACTAATTTCACTAATAAAGAGATTACTGAGAATACCACCCTTAGAACGTATGCGGACTACGCCGCAGTGCACTAACCAACCCACCAGGCCACCAGGGTGTGTGTGCCTGTGCCTGTTCAACTGACATTGATTTATTGCAAGACAGAGTAAGTGCTACAATGTTTATCAAATGCTTAGGGACAGAAGATTTGTCTTTCTAGAAGTTGCAAGGTTCCAAAACAGTTTTGTAGGTAGCACCTATGAATGAACATGTTATTTTCTCTTTGTCCTGCTCTTAAGAATAGCCTTTACTTATGTGAAAGAAAGGGTAAATTCTTGAGTGTCAGAAGCATTGAGATACCATATAGTCTTTCAGATAGAAGTACACATAAAACATACCAGCTAGTTAATAATTCACTTAAACAGTGAGTGTTCTCTTTGCTTCAGACCCAGGTTCCAGGCTCCAGGAATACACAAATAAATAAGTTTAACTCCTGTCCTCATGTAGTAATGTCTATTGAAAAATATTTCCCGGTCTAAAATTACTGGAAAAAAAAAAACATTTTAAAATCTATTTTAACACATGTGTACCTGAACTTACTCTTTTTTGCTCTTAGTAGTAACTGAAAATAGTTCATGCTTATCTTCTAGAAAAGGTCCTTGATATTCTCAAAAAGATTATTATTGAATTAGTCTCTCTCTGGGCCAAGTATTCCTAATCCATTTAACATTTTTATGTAGAGTCCCTAGCCAGATATGGTGATTTACAGACCTTTCCATTCCATCAGATTCAACAGCTACTGAATCATTTTTATATTAGTATAGAATGGGAGTCACCTAAAAAAAACACAACTTTTCTTTTAAAAGTTGTACTGAGCAGCATGTCCTGGTGGCCTAGCAGTTTAATCCACCGAGCATAGCCCATCTGCATCCCGAAGTCCCCAGTTCAAGACTCAGGGCCAGGGAAATAACCAAGATGAACAACTGGATGAAATGAATGAAGTGCTTCTTCAACAACGAAATGGTGACAAATAACCATTCTATTAACAAAGTCATCCCCATGACCCTAAAAAGTATTATAGCAACAGAAAAATAACTCTAGCCCATTTCCCATTTTACCCTAGAATATGATCATGTACATTTGTTACATTAGAGATAAGTACTGTTTAGAAATAATTCCAAGAACAGTTTTCATATTTTATTTTCATACTGAAAACCACTCAGATTTGCTTCAGTCTCCAAGAGCATCTTTATGTAAAATTAAATGAAAGCTGGCAGTGAGTTGCACTTTTTTTCTAAACAGGAAATGGGCAAGATCATCTCATGGATTCTCAATCTAAATTATCACTAATTTGTAGGTATTATAGCAAAATAAGATCAATATACACTGGATATTCCCATGCCCTATTCCTAATAGTTATAAGCCTGACCAAATGGGGTTATGCCACATTTTGGGAGCACACAGAAAATAATCTATGACCAATACATATGCAGTACTAAAAAGCATCATTTACTTAGACCTTGAAATGGTCATTCATATCTTAATCTTAAGAACGTAGAAGGTGCTTTAGAAATTAACTGTGACCCAAAAATTACTAATCATAAAGATGTAAGACAAGTATAACCTTTGAAAGAAATGACTGTCAAAAGTAGTCAACACTTCAGAAAGTGGTTGTGAATTCATAGTTATATATGTACATAAAGGAAAACAATTTTAGTTGCTGGTTCATGAAAGGATGGAGAACAGAGCAAGACATTAGTATTAAATAGAAATTTTCAGCAAACCAACTCTCTATTAAATGACTAGATTCTGGCCACCGGGTAACATTAAGATCAAAAAAGGAATGCACAACTGGAAAAAAACAGAATGCCCTGCCCATAATTACAAAATGAAGTAAAATCTGAGAACAATAAAATAAGGCCTATCAACATCTCAAGTTATACATTTGAAAGTGTATACACACTCTCACACACACTCACTCTTTTCTTACCCTTGAACACTGGGGTACATTTAAGAACTTACTAGTGCCTGCGTCGAGCTCTGCCAATTCGTCCTGACAAAAACCTAAAGAGAAAACAATAGGAAAAGAAGATCATGACTTATGAATTATTCTAAGGTGAATCCAAATATGGAAAAACAAGTATTTATAGTGGAAAAATTATCCAGACTCCGAAGTGAAATTTGGATTTAAATCCTAGCTCTATAACATTTAGCTACAGTACATCCCTTTGTTATCCTCCAATTTACCATCTTAACATATAAATGGACACTGACAGCACAGAGCTGGAGTGAAGAGTGAGTGAGATACCGATATGAAAAGCTTATCTAGAAAAGTCCTTGGCCACAGCAGCTCAATGAACAGCATATGCACTTATGAGTAAGTGTGCCAATGTCAGAATAAAAATCACAGGGAAAGCACTATTTAACATCTGTCATGTTCTATTTAATGTTATCAATTATTTTTCAAAAGAAAGCAAAATATATAAAATACGACCTTATAACAAATACCAAACTGGGTAATTTTACTTAAAAACAGAAGCAATTCTTCCACTAGTAAGTAGGTTATTTAGGTTAAAGTAAGTACCTCTCAAAGCACATTTTAGGTGCATCTGTCTGGTATGTAACTATCACCCTGGAGAGAAAAATCAAGCACAACAGATGGCAAACAAACAGTGGGTGTTTTACATAGTTGATAACTTTTTTCTTGGAAAAAAAAAAAAAAAGTTTTTGCTTTCTTCTCATCCTCAGTTCAAATAATCCCTCAGAAAAAGTGTTCTCTTGCCTCCCCTCCCTTTGTCTCACATACAAGGTTACAACCCCATTATAATCATCCACAATACTTCGTGCACTGGTCGACAAGAAACTACTTGTTCAGTCTCTGATTACATTATTAGTTTGTTTCGAGGGGGATGGAAGGAACCTTCTCTGACTCTCACAAGACCAGCACAAAGTAGCTGTTCATTATCAACTGTAGTATTTCAATGATAAAGGTGAAGACAAAGGAGCAAAACCAGGACTAGAAGTATATGAGAGCATTTTCTTTCATCAAAGCTGGGCAATCAAAAGCCAGGCCGGCAGCTGGGAATCATGTGGAGAAGAGGGAGTCAAGCAGCAACGCCGAAACTGTAAAGCCCTTTGCAATCCGAGGTTATCTGGACCACACGGCTCACCAAACACGCTACGTTCATTTTTGCATTCCTGTGCTCCCTCCTCCTGACCCCTTAGTGAAGAACTACTGATCCCTCAAGATCCACCTAAACTGTGGAAAACGGTAAATGCCTCTTGCATTCATCAAAGGATAAAGAAACAATTGAAATACCTGGCCCCTTCACTAGACGGTGAGCCCTTCAAAGGTAGGGACAGTGCCTATTTACCTGCAGAGCTGCTACTCTGCCCAGAACTGCTGCCAATACATTATGGAAGATGCTCACACACAAGGTGAATTAACAGAAAACACAACCCTGTTCCTAGATCACAGTCTAGGGAAAGAGAGTTTCAGAATCAAAAAACTTAAATCTAGCCTGCAAGTGTGTGGGAAGCCTAAATGAAGAAATTGGTTCTGGAACACCAGAGTTTAGAAACTCCCAAAAGGGACTGAAATGCATGAGAAGGCTCACCGCAGAGCAACTTTAAAGCCAAAGTTTCTACATAGAGGCAAAGAGAATCCAAAAAGCTGTAGAGAGATGCCAGACAATGAGAAAATAAAGTTACGTGGGTTCAATATTAAACATCCTGCCAGAAGTAAAACCAAGAAATAAGCATGTTTAATATAAATTGACTGAAAAACAGGATAAAAGCACAGGAAGGCAAGCTAACATATGGAGAAGTTAGATCTCTCCTAAGTTGTAGTCCAGGTCACTTTTAGCTTTATGACTTTAGGGAAGTTGCCCCCTATCCTGGACCTCAACTTTTGGAGGAAAGTAAATGAGAGGACTACACTACAAGTCTCCACGACCAAAGTCCAAGGTACTTTCTGAAAACACAAAACATTGTGAACTCAGAGTAAGTAGGGTCAAACACAAAGAGAAGGTAACTAAGAAGGCAAAGAAAACACTAAGAAAGAGTTAAAATCTATTGCTTTTATCTGCCTAGCAACAACCTCTCTCTTTTACTAGATCCTGATTTTTCTTTAGCAATTTTATATTCTCAGTCCATATGGCTCATGTATGATTAACCCTAAACCTGTTATAAATTGGGATTAACAACAGCATCTACTTTTTATGTGTTAGAAGGATTCAGTGAGATCATGCATGCAAAGGCTTTGTATAGTACTTGACAAAGTCAAAGTTCAACATATGTGAGCTACTACTAACTAATCTCTACATTTATCCAATCTAGTGCTCTGTCTGCAATAGTAAAAAGCAGAGTATAAGGGAGTAACTAATGGCATTATCCTCAAAGACCTAGAATGGACCTCTAAGCCTAATGCAACTTTAGTTACCTGTGATTCTTAAAACTTAAAATATTTTGAGCCTGTAAATTGCTTAATGTGGTGATTTCAGATGTATGCTACCCTGAAGAAACGATTCTCTATTTGCCCCAAAACAAATTCCTCCAACAGTCACAAAGAGTTCTGATTATGAAATTCAATAACTATATCTACAGTTAGTTACAGTAACTATGTCGACAGCCCATTCAGCCCTGAGACCATTGGCTAATAACGTTGTCTCTGGTTTTACAGATCACTAAGTGCAGAAGGTCTGAGGAGATATGGAGAACAATGTTAATCCTACCAACAAACCACATGCTTCTTGATGACAAGTCAACAGAATGGCTAGATCTGGTTACCATTCTCAGAGTCGCCCAGATTTGCAGCAACCAGATCAAGCTGGCAAAATGATTCCTAGAAAGAAGAACCAAATTACTGCTGCAAGTAACGTTAAGTGTGTTCAATTAGGTTGTACATAAAGGCAATTACTAGTGCAGTCAGCAAAAAAGAAGATTCCTAAGCCACATATACATACAAACAGTCCCAAAACAATCTGTCTAACAGAATACAACTCACTGAAGAGATTATGAAATGTTCTGAAAAATCCAGGTTCTCTGGCTGATGATTTAGATTCCTTTTAAAAGACAGACAAGAAACACAGATTGGTTCCTAAGATACTATATCACCAAACCATTATACTCATAAGCTATCTAAAATTTACTGCAAAGCTTATATTCACTTACCAATTTAACTTGGAAGACAGATGCCTCGTGAAAAAAGTGCTAAAGATAACCATTTAATCAACTGTTGTGTGATTTGGTGAATACATGTAAATCATCCACTTTAAGGAAATAAATAAATGGCTCAAGCCTAGAAATTTTCTTTAAGACACAGGAAGATACAGTTGACAAGATTTTCTCCAATAGTCATTTGATAAAATAAAAAGATCACTGACTCCTAAATATGGCTAGCTAAAGTGAGAGACTAAAAAATTGCTGATCTTGGCTCACGCTTGCGCTCAGACAGCTGAAGCAGCTAAGGTACAGTCCATGCAAAGCCCAAGGACCCAGGCTCAAGACCTGGGACTCGGGGGAAAATTTTAAATAAATTTTGAGTATCCTTTTCTTCCAAATATGAACAAATAAGTTTATGGATAATGGCAATAAACAAATCCAAGCTAATACAAACCTACAATTTATTTTTTACAAAAACAAATTAAATGTTACTGTAGGAATATTTTGACTACAGAAAAATAGTATGATGCACTAGGAATTTGATCCTAGCAAGGACTCTGCCATGGCCAATTTTGAAACTCAGCAGGCCAAAGGTAAAATTAAAGCAAGAACCTTAAAAGGTACAATTCTAATCTTAAAAGGTACAATTCTAATCAAACATCATATCTTTTCCCAAAACTGAAATCATATATATTCTTCATCATCTGCCTACCACTTCAGGTTTAATTCTTTCTTCTCACCCCACCCCCTACCCCATAGTGTACACTCTCTCCATCCATACTGAACTAATTGTATCTCCTTTAATTCAAGAAGTATGTTCTTTAGCCTATTCCTTTGCACATCCATTTTCTCTACCTAAATTCACCCTCACACACCATCCTGATGTCAGATTTCAGGTCAGGTCCCTAATCCTTCTCCTTCCTTCTCCTGCACACACTGAAGTCCAAGTTAGGTCCCACAAATGCACTAACTTTCAGGGACCTTTCAAAAAGGTGCATGGGGGGCAACTAGTTTCAAAATCCAAGAAACGAATCAACCATATCTGTAAATCTGAAATTTAAATGTTTTAATTAAATACAATTTACAGGATCATTTCTCCTAGTCAACTGCAATTCAAGTTTTATACAATTTTATATGTAAAAGTAAAGTCTAGACATGTTTTGAAACTTCTCTGGTTAGTTAGGTGCTGTTCCTACAAGGGTCCGTGCTTCCACTTCACATGATGATCAGGGCCCCTGACCATGAATTCAGGATCTAGAGAAATCTGTTTTCCAGACTTCCCAACAAAAAGTTAAAATATTTACCCAGGATTTGTACTGAAATACAACAGTCATTCAACGATCCTTTCTCAATCAACCAGATGTGGTCATTTGTATCAGTTTCCCAACTGCCTTGTCTTCCCTCATCAGGATTAGGTCCCCAATGAAACCATTTCCTTCTTTCAGTCACATCTCTAATCTCAGCCCTAATTATATCCCCCAATCCCAGGGCTGAAGCATGTCCTAGGATCCCAGGAAGGGCTGCTCAGTAAGTATTGAGAAACTGCTCACTTCTCCAAAAGCAGTGACTCTAAAACCACAATGCAACCACAATAAACTTCTTACCAAAATGTCAAGTTCTAAGAGAAAGTGAGTTTTACTACTTTCTGCCTTTAAAGCCTTGAACAACACTGTCCAACAGAAATCCTACAATGATCCTAACAAATCCTACAAATCTTCTCTATCTACACTGTCTTATATGGCAGCCAGTAGCCAGATGTGGTTACTGAGCACTTGAAATGTGACTAGTGTGATAAAATGGATTTTTCATTTAATTTAATTTTAATTAGTCAGATAAGGCCAGTGGCTTTTATATTGCACAATATGACTAAAAAGTAATTTTCCCTCCTAAATTTATGTCACATTTTTTATTACGTTGAAACTTTTAAAAAAATGAAATATGAAATGCTCAGGCTAGTGTTATTTACTATCCAATTCCTAAGTGTTATCATTTATTATCAGAAAAATAATTCCATCAGTCTGAAAATGCAAACAGTCACTTATTCCTTCAAATGTTACTCTATCACTGTCTACACCACAGCCAGCAGTAGGCCTGGAACACAGAGATACCAATACACTGAATTACTGTCAGAGTGAATAATCTATAAACAGGTACAGAACAGATAAAAATTAACTGTAGAGAATGACAAATTTGCATAATGCCATTGAACTGTATACTTAAAAATGGTTAAAATGGTAATTTTTTTGTATATTTACTACAGTAAAGGAGATTAAAGCCTAATGAAATAAAGACAACAAAATAAATCTTTTTCAAACACTGCAGGAAGTGAATGATGGATAGACAAATGGGAATACATGGACAAGGTCCAAGGAGGAAGGCGGAGAATGGTCAGGGCATCAATTTTTAAATCAGAATATTTGAATCCTAGCACCAGCACTTAAATGTGTTAAGTCAGGAAGCGATTTTGCCTCTCTGAACCAATTTCCTCCTCTGTAGACTGCTGTGAGGATTCAACGAGGTGGTGCGTTAGGTCAGTAAAAGTGCTCGGTAGCTGTGATCTACAGAATTCCACAGGGAGCAAGCATGGGCTCCCGGGCTTGGAGCCAGGATGAACACTCAGCCAGCAGGACAGCTGTCCGAGAAGCAGCTGCACGTGAAAGGCGTGAGCAAGCAGCAGCAGCAGCAGGTCACCTGCAAGCTGACCGACTGCAGTCTCAGCCACGACCACATCAGAAAGGGTTTAAATGCCACACAACAAGGGATGTTTTGGGCCAGGAAAGGCAATGTACATATATACCACAGAATTTTGTCATCACCAGTCCAACTCTGACTACTTCTGTACAATGGCTCTCAATCAGCGGGTCTGTGCTGGTGGCTTGGTGCTAAGCTGATGCTGGGGCACAGACCATGTAAATGTAAAGTCCAAGTACCCAGGTTTTCCACCCAGGAAAACAACCAAGACAAAATAAGTTGGTTTTTTTTAATAATAAAGAAGTTCTCCCTCCTTCCCTTCTTTACTTCCATCCTGAAACATATCCCTGTCTCCTCTCCCTTCCTTTCTCTTTGAATTTTTTTTTTTTTTAATTTCAACCAGGAAACTAAGAACACAAGGAGTTAATTTAAAAAACAAACAAACAGGTAGCCAACATAAAAGCATGTCAAATCACTTATAGCCCCTTGTATTCTAAGGACTCTTCCCGTTTTCCAGGGTCCTCACCCACCTCCATCTTCTAGACTCCTTTTATTACTATCGATGGTTTGATAGAGGCTGAGGAAGAAAGCCGTTATTCTGGAGGGTAGGGGTTAACAAACATTAGCTAGTCAGACCTTACAATCAGTCTTGCAGCCTGCAAACTAGCCCCAGATCCAAATAGATCGGCTTTTGATTGGTTGAGCAATAAATTCACATCTGCCTCTTCCCTTTCTATCTAGTGAGTGGGGTGCCACTTGGACCATTAGCTTTTGTTTCCCACAGGTAATCTAACAAACCCTACTTCAGGAATAACAGAAAATGCTTTTGAATGCTGGGACAGAGCACCACGAGTCCGCACAGCAAAAGCTAGCTGGCAGAGCTTCAAGTCATATTTTCTCTTTCTCCACCTACAAATGTCAAGGTCACATTTTAAAAACTGCAACAGAAACAGTTCCCTTTGCCTAATGTCATTTTCTTAATGTGAATCTTGCCAGGAGGAAGAATGGGGAGAAGGAGGGAGAGACCAAGGATTCTCAATTATGTAACCTATTATGCCCACATGTTTGTTCAGCTTAAATGCCACTTAAAAGAAGTGTCTACATTTCTATGGAAACATTAGTAACTTCCATCTGATCAACCTACATCACCTTTCATATATAGTTTTTCAGTCTTCTAGCTTTATAATTATAACCTTGAAACCAAACTGAAGACAGAAAAGCCAGCCCAGATTATGACATTTCATTCTAAACCATTAAAGAAAAAAATAAAAGCAGTACATAGTTTCAAGGCTATAGTTATAGAGCAGAAGGTGAAAACCGTTTAGGATGGTGATTTGGTTTGATGAGTCAGAGGTCATTAGTGTTTCTATGGAAATATAGTACAAGCATTTCCCAGAAAACTGGATATACTGATGAGTCTCTGACATTTTTCATTTACAATTTCTTGTTCTCTAGAATAATGAAAGAGATTTGACAATCATTCTGTCTGGAAGTTAAAGAAATTTCATAATGCACACATACAGAAAATTATACATTGTACAAAATCTATCAGTTGCCATTTGACACTTCACATGAATTCTTATTTAAAATAGTTATGACAATCTATTGTATAGGTTTACAAAGATTATTGAAGAGACAAGGGATAATTGTAAAGTTTATTCCTGCTAAAATCTAAGCATCTTGGCAACCCCTAACAGTTCTTCTAGTGTTAATAGTACATGCTTTGTACCCACTAGTACACCCAACTGCCAACTTTTGATAAACTCATAGACTTTAGAGCTGAAAGGAATTCTAAAAATATTGGTCAGAGTTTGTCCTTTAGCTGAAAGAAAATGGAGCACACAGGGCTATGCAATGACTTGTTAGTACCAGTAAGGATTGTGTTAGGGTGTCTTGTCCCCCTAGTGTATCACTTTATTGATGTCTCAGTATTAGACACCAAAGTTGTGGTATAGACATTTTAAACTGTGTAGCTAGAATTTGGAAATAGGAATTTGTTTCTTTCCCCTTTTAAGCTTCAGGATGTGTCAGGTAAATAAGGGTTACAAAAGTTAGCTTTTCAAGTGTTGGAGTTGTTCTTTTTTTGCAGTATAAGACCATGAAGGTCATGCTAAAAACTGAAAAAGTGACACTAACAGGTATCTTTAGTGGACTAGTAAATCTAAGTTTTAGGAAGTGAGAGAAAACATTAACAGGGAGAAGTTATAGTCTAGGGTGGTGAGAAGGCTTGAGCTAAACCTTCTGGAGATTTGCGAGAGAATGAAATTTCTTGGGTTGAGGATGGTAAAGTGGATGCCCAAGAAGAGTCCCTGGGATCTCAGGCTGAGGGATGAGAACTGGTGGTGCCTGGAACTTGAGTGGAAACCTGGCAGAAGCAGGTTTCTTTCTCTTTGTTGTTGTTACTTTCTTTTTAGAAGAACTGTTAGGGGTTGCCAAGATGCTTAGATTTTAGCAGGAATAAACTTTACAAATCATCCCTAGTCTCTTCCATCCCATCCTAGACCCTATTTTACAAAAGGGAGAAATTGTGTAAAAGGAGTAATCTGCAGTCTCTCTATGTGATTTAAATATGAATTATGGTTCTAAAGGTGGTGGTGTTTCCTAACTAAAACTGGGAAAAACTTTAAAAAGTTATGCCCCTTGCCAACAAAGCAGATGTGTAGGAAAGAATGCTAAGCGAAATAATCCGGAAAGAAGAAAATACAGGATGATTTCACTTATATGTGGAATACAGTGTAATGAAACAAATGATCAAAAATCTCAACAAAAACAACAGGACACAGGACTTGGGGAGTGGTTGGGGGCGTAGAGGGGAAAAAGGACACCGGAACTCTGGGGGTGGGTGCAGTGGGAAATACGTATGGAGATGTAACGTCCATATCCAAAGTGAGTATGACATTGTGAACAAAAACAAACATGTAAATAAATAAATGTGTCTGTGTGCATATGCTTAGCACAAAGTACAATGAAACAGACAAAAGAAAATCAATTCATGTAGTATCTCCCTGAAAGAAAATTCATCAAGATCAACAACTAAATAAAAATAGTGTGCTCTTCTTCCTCTCTCTCCCTGCTTACCTGCTAGCATTCATTCTTGCCTGCACCTTTCTTTTAAAAAATAGATTACTATCTCGGGCTGATAAGAACCCCGAAATCCTCACAGTAACATAACACTATGATGCTAGATATTAAGGGGATAAGTTGTATAAAATAAAAATGATCCACCCTTGAAAAAATAAAATAAATGAATGGTGGAACAAACTTTTTTAAAGGATTACAGAATTCCTTTATATTTTAAAGTGCAACTGGCACAAGACAAAACTAAGTGAGAAAAAACTGTAGAAAATTTTTCTTATGCAAAAAGTTTTAAAATAAAATTCAAATTAAACACAAACACCTTTTAAAATAATGAAAAATTTTAAATTCAAACTATAATCTAGACTCCATTTATGACAGATAACAAGTATCCTCTGTCTCCACTGGAACATAATGTAAAAGACATTAATTAAATTTATAATTATTACCATAAATATAAATTACAAAATTATAAAAGACAGTAAAGTCAAATTTTTTTATTGCACTCAAAACATGTTTCAAAAGCTACTGGCAGTATTTTTTTTCAAACTTACTTTTCCAATATTACCTAATTAGGAGTCAAAGAAAGGTTTATAGTATTTTCATATTATTTCAACAAATATTTTAAGAGCAGAAATTGCTGTATATTTTACTCAATTTCTAGAATTCAATAGCACCAAAAAATTAAATGTTTTAAGAAAAGATATGAGTTCCTTAAGATAAAATCCTCTTACAGCAGTTAAAACAAAAAAGACATAGAAAGATGCATATAAAATTTTTATTTTCTACACTACTTTAGAGTCAACTCAATTCTCCTACAAACGAGGGAAAAAAGAGTAAAGCAGCGAGAGACAGCGGCAAGAAGATGAGAGGAGTGGAATGAGAAAGGAAAAGTAAGAAGAATTGTGGCGAGACAGTAAAGTTTGTGTGACTACTGCTTCAACTTTGAACAAATTTCCTCCTCTCAGTTGACGCAGGTGGAAAATTCGTACACCATCACCTGTGTCAGTATTTCCCAAAATGAGGAGTTCCATGAATCTGAAAGATTTAAAGTAATACAAAATGAAAACTTTTTAAAACATTGCACAGGTGTTACCATTTGAAGTCTCTTGCAACCTTTCTAATCACAACAGAAGAAAAGTCTCAGTTTAGTGCTATTTTGTCTTTTACCCTCTCTAGTGCTTGCTAATCTGCCTGGCCAACAAAAACCTGATCAGACATGGGCAAATACCATTCAAGCTAGATTTTTGTTTTTTAAAGGAAAAGTGCAGGCAGGAATGAAAGTTAAGTAGGCAGGAGCCAGCAACTTCGTTGCTCATCTTGGTTGTGCCGTCCACACACACCCAAAAGCCCGCCTCCTTGAATCTTGAACCAGGAACCTCAGGCTGCACATGGACTTTGAGTCCATGTGTACTAAACCGCTAGGCCACCACGGCATGCCTTAGCTAGAATTTAACACAATATTATTTTCATTAAATTTATTTTTACTGTTATCGCAAATAATTTTTCATTTAAAATAACAAAAATAAATTTTGTGTTGCAAATAATTAACTATTTAACATTTAAAATATTAAACAGATCAGGAAATGACAAAATGATGATGATAATACAGGAAAGACTCAAGTTTGGGAACTACTGTTTTAGTGGAGTAATGTAACATCTTCTAAGCCTCAGTTAACTCATTTATAATATGGGAATATCACCATTATCAAAGAAAATTGTGGAAAAGATTACTTTAGTACAATAATTAAGACATATTTAACATTCAACACAGATTTAACACTCGACCATGTGCTCTACCCCTTTTCAAGGATATTACCAGAAAGCCCTTTTAGAGACCTCCAGAGACACTTCAGACGCAGGGTGAGGGAAACCAGGCTTCCTGTGTATTAGAGACCAGAGCATTTGCTCTGGTTGCAATACTTCCCACCAAGAACCTCGAGGGACTCTGGCCTAGCTTTTTACCCTGATAAAGCTATATAGTCTAGTCTCATAAGGCTCATAATTCTATTTACAAGTGACTAGGAATAAAGTGCTTCAGGAAGTGGTACAGATCTTAAATCACTGAGTAGTCAGGCCCTAAAGGGTGCCAAGGAAGGCAGGACCATTTTATAACAGATGAAAAAGCTGAAAGAAGACATTTCATTTGGGCAAATTCAACAACACTGTAATGGTAAGGAGAGTCACTAGGCGGTCCATAAAGCAGGCTTGATTACTTCATCATTTGCTGTTGTCCAGTTAAAAGCCTACAGGTGAGAAAACCCTTAGGGGTTCAGGAACAGGGGTAGACAGACATATCCCAGCTCCCTAAGGGACACCAAGTATTCTCTGGCTTTTTCTCTGAGTATTACTACAGTCAAAATACTGTGTAGTAACAGAGTCTTCATGTAAGTATTGACTAATTTCTTTAAACTTATCTTTAAGGTGATTTCAAGTCAATTCACCAAACGGCCAAACCTCAAATAGCCAATTCTCTAAATTTACCCAAAACATATTTTAACTTACAGTTTTTAAAAATTATTATTAATGGGATAGTTCAACTGACTTTCTGCCACATTAAGATCAACAGGGTAAGAGCAGAACGTTTAATTTGATTTTACTTCAGCTCTGCTGCTACAGCTGAGAAGAACTAGGGCAGAAAGGACCTCTGCTAGTGGGAAGATACAGCCTAGTTTGGGCTTCAGGTGATGGGGAAAGGGAATATACAGAAAAGGGGAGAGAAGAAAAAGGAAAAATGGTAGGTAGGGATCAACTTCAGATGGTGACTCAACGGGACGCACTTTTCCTGAGATAAATATCAAGAAACATCTAGCAATTCAGCTGGAGACAGACTGGCTGACGACTAAGGGTGGGTGAGGACACCGGATTCGGTTCTGAGCTAAGCCACAGATTTGGGTTTGGGACTGAGCTTGGGAGCCTCCAGACAAGCGGTGGTGCAGAGGCTAGGGATTTAGGGACCAGCTGCAGAGGTAGCGAGAGGCGGGCCCAGTGGGGCTGAGACTTGGAGCTGTGGAGGGCTGCCTTGGGAGTGGGGTGAAAGGAGAGCCAGTGCACCAGGAGCTGAGCTTGAGTCCATGCAGTGAAATTGCTCTGGGTGCAGCCATAAGTGGAAATCAGCCAAATCAAACCCCTCCCACAACCATTTCATGCAAGAGCCTGGGGTCCACTGAGCATAAATCTTGCCCACCGGAAATCCCGCCCATCAGATGCCCCGCCCCTGAATACAGTGAGAAGGCAGTCCCGAGGCTCAATGCTACCTGCTAGCAGCACCTCGTGGGTAGAGACGAAACTGGAAGTTGATTGCCAATCCTGGGCAAGTCAAACCTACACAACACCAGGGAAACCAAACCCTCAGAAATATAAACAGAATGCCAAGGCATTCTGCAAAAGCACAGAAAAAATATATGTGAAATGATGGATCCAATGAAAAACCCCGGAGAAAATCTGAATATAGTAGACATACGTAAATTACCTGAAGAGGAATTTAGGGTAATGGTGATTAAAATACTCATGGATATCCAGAAGTCTGTAGAGGCAATAAACAAGAATGTCAGGAAGCAAAGAGAGGAATTGAATCAAGGTATCAAACAGGTAAGAGACACGATGGCTGAATTAAAGAACTCAATGGAGGGACTCAACAATAGGATGGATGAAGCTTACAACAGAATCAGTGATTGGGAAGACAGGCCAGAGGAGCTCAATCAAGCAAACCAGCAAAGAGATTAAAAAAAAAATTCAAAGAACCGAAGACCGCATTCAAGACCTCTGGGATAACATCAAAAGCAACAACAGGGGTCCCAGAGGAAGAGAGAGAAAAGGGGGCAGAAATCATATTTGAAAAAACAATAGATGAGAACTTCCCCAGTGTGAAGAATGAAGCAAGTCTCCAGATCCAGGAAGCTCAAAAAGTTCCTAACAAAAGAAACAAAAACAGAAATACACCTAGACACGTCGTCATCAAAATACCAAAAATAGAAGATAAAGACTATTAAAAGCAGCCAGAGAAAAATGTGTCCCATACAGAGGAGCCCCCAATAAGACTGTCAGCGGATTTCTCAAATGAAACTCTACAGGCCAGAAGGGAATGGCATAATACATTCAAAGTGCTGAAAGAAAAGGAGTTTCAGCCTAGGATGCCATATCTGGCAAGATTATCATTCAGAACTGAAGGAAGGATAAAAACTTTTTCTGACAAGCAAAAGTTAAAGGAGTTTGTCACCAGAGAACCCAGCTTTGCAAAAAGTATTAAAGGATGCTCTTAAAAAGCATAAAGAAATCACACAGAAAAATAGTAAGACAGCAAATACACTATAGTGAATGTTGCTTCCAGTCCTTGTTCATCAGCACAACTCACCAACAGCCCAGTGGAAGTGTCCCTTTCCCACCTGCCAGCTTCTGTGCACTTTCCATGAACTAGTCCTGAGCCAGACAACACAGTGACTTCGTCACCACAGTGGACAACAACGACACCTTCTCCAGGTGACAGGAGTCCCAACCTTAGGGAAGGTTCCATCTTTTCAACATGTTCCTTCCTTCCACTCACTTCTCATTCCCAGGGTACACGTTATAGTGCTCAACCCCTTTATAGTTAGTGCCCCAATGTAATTCACAATTATATGTAAACTTTCCATGTTTTCATTAAATTAAAAAGAAATTTTTTTAATGGTATGGTATTCTTAAAAGAATAATGACAACAAATTTTGTAAGTTCTACAAATTAGAGTTAGCAAAAAGACCTTTTAAGTTGGACACTGGGAAAACTGAACATATGGCAAACAATTTCAATGACAGGAGTTTCAGTGATCTGCTCACTTACCTATGAAGTAGGTGGTATTATCAGCCTTACTTTACAGATAAGGAAATTGAGAAGTGTTAAACAGCTTCCCTAAAGTTAACAGCTATACTCTAGGTTATTCACATACTACCTCATTTCATTCTCTGAAAATCTTTATGTGGTAATTCTATGTCCACTCACACTGCCCCCAATCCCACCAAAAAATAAATAAATAAATAAATCACGAAAGCAGGAAAGGATTTAAACCCAAGTCTAACTCTAAAGCTCACGCCCTAGCATACAGTATTTTAACAGCTCATTAAAATGCTTAATTGCCAGCCCCCACTGTACTTTGTCTACTACAAAAACTCTATACTCTTCTACAAAAATCTGTATCTGCTTTTCAAAGGTTAAGTGGTACTGTTGCGAGAATAAATGGGAATAATGTCAGGCAAAAGTCAAAATTGTAGCGATCTCAATAATTACTCTGGGTGAGTTTATTATTCATATGATCAAAATTTGCAAAACTGAAATTGCTTGGCAAGCCCCATTACCACCTTTAGGGATCCCCAGATGGTAATCCCTGCTGTATATTACAACTTTTTCATTATCTTGTCTCTCACGCTCCCTTTCAAGCATAATGCATACACACACACACACACACACACACACACACACGGAATATTGGTTGGACCGAAGTGCAGTTCACATACATCCCAGAGACCCGGGTTCCCATCCCAGCTCAGGGAGAACCACCAAGAAGTACAATTAAATAAAAACAAATAAAATGCTTCTTCCTTCTCTCTTCCTGCCTGCCTGCCTACTCGTCTTCATTCTTACTGTTCCTTTCCTTTATTTAAAAAAATACCCAAGTTTATGATCAATTATTTTGAGTACGCTAGTCTCATTAAGTAAATATGAAAATGAAATAATCTTAAAATGTACACACTCTATATAAGAAATTAGTTCCTGTCCAAACAATTTGCCTTACTTCTAAAATCTTCAAGGTTTTATCACATTTATGATGCCAGGAGACATGTCTTTTCTCTCCTATTGGCACAAAATCTGACTTTTCTGATAGCAACAATTTCAGTAAGATATTAATTCAGGGCACATCCTGGTTAACTTAGCAGATAAATCCGCCACGACACAGTCCATACACATCCCAAGGACCAGGGTTGAAGACTCAGGGCCAGGAAACAACCCAGATGAACAACTAAGTAAAATAAAGTGCTTCTTTCTCGTCTCTCTCTCATTCCTGCCTTCACCTTTCCTTAAACAACAACAACCAAAAAAAAACCAGTAATTCAAGGCTTTCTAAATAACTGAAAATATATTCTGCCCTTTTTGGCAAGCAGAAAAATTCTCTCTTCATAAATCTTATGATACAGGCCACATGTAAAGCATTTTTTAAATAATGGTATTTTTACTTTTAGACAGCTTGATTATAATCAGAAACTTTTACTAGTAAAGTTCTTATTCTTTTTTTTTTTTTTTTAAGGAAAGGTGGAACAAAGGTGAGTAGTAGGCAGGCAGGCAGGAAGAGAGGAAGAAGACACACTTTACTTTTATTTAGTTGTTCACACTGGTTGCTCCCCACTCTCCAACTGCCACCTGGGACTTGAACCCAGGGGTATGTGGCTTGACCCAACCACTAATCCACCTCTCTCAAAATATTTTAAGAACTACTTAAACTGTTATTTTTTACAAGCATTAAATATTTGTTTTGATTCCCACTGGGTTCAAAAATCTCTTTAATGTTTAAGATGGGGAAAGATAGATCTATTCAACGTATCTGAATAGTCCAAACTGCCATTGTGAAAAATGCTACCCCTACCTTAAACCTCTCAAGTACATATTGCTCAAAAAAGAGACGTTCAATAGAGATGACAACTTAATTCTTTTGAGTCCATTCTAGGCTGCCTTTCGCACTTTAACAGTGTCCCATTATTTCTGATCATCAACCAACACTACCCTTCATGTTTCAGCAAATAGAATGTGATACTATCTAACCTCTCTTGAAATCAACAAAAGCCATAAATTTAACTCAAGACAGCTTTTTGTAGTTCACTTAGAATCAAGGTTATCTCAAGACTTTTAATTACAAACCAAGATTTGAGGTTAGAAATTGGTATCGTTCAGAGAAAGAACAGTTAGTTGGCTTACTCTTTCTTATTAAAGAGCATTAGAAAAATTGTCCTAGCAAAACACAAGTTCTCTGCCCACAGTTGGTGAGCATAAAGCAGCAGAGCAAGTGATCTTCCATCATTCAAGTTTAGTCTCAATCAACGTACTTTAAAAATTACTGGAAGACTTTAACTTTAATTTGAGCAAATATGATTTATGCTTTAAATTCAAGACTTAACAGAAACATCCGGGAGATCTGGGTATTTCCAGTTAGAAAACAGTCCTGTTAAGAACTCAGCCTTTCAAATTAGCTAAGGTTTATTTAGGTATCAAACCCTGTTGCAGGATCAGGACAGAAGTTAGCCACTGAGGAACAACTGTTGTCCCCAAGCCATCCCCACCCCCATGCAGATTATGTAGATTTGTAAAGGAATCCAAGTTTAAATTCTCTCTCCACTTACATAATTTGTAATCAAATTCAGTTTTAAGTTTCAAGACTGAGAAAGGTAATACAGTTGTATTTAGAAGACAGAGACATGAACACTCACACATACACACAAACTCCAAATCATCCTTCTGCAATCCATCCTTCTGAAATTTTTAAAGGTAGCCAAAGAAGGTTCCAGAGTGTCTTTGCCATCCATTTCCACATAATCTATAAGAGAAAGAAAGCAGCCTCAGAAGGCTCCCTAAGCACAACTCTGACCACACAGGCGATACCAGGGCGGGATGGAAAGCAACATGCATGGGAGGTCCAGTGCCAGAAATCTAAGATTCAAGGGAGGATGGTGGGGGAAGAGGAGAGAGAGAGGGAAGGGGGAGTGGGGGAGAGGGAGAGGGGAGAAGAGGAGGAGGAGAAAAAAAGAGGGAGAACAGAGCAAATAGCCTAGTAAAGTGTCTCAAATTTATCTCAAGCATCAGCCATTTATTTTTTAAAAATGTACTGCAGACAGCCCTGTTAGGAGTTAGTACACAAGATAAAATTACACTGGTAGGTGAAGGTAGATAGAGACAAACTCCACAAATAAAAGAAAGCACAAATCGTCTGTGTATTACTTTCACAGTGATAAATTAAATCTAAATATCTAACAATGAAAAACAATGGACTGCCATACAGCAATTCAAAGTTTTTAGATAAATTCATGTCGAATGAGTAAAGTTTTACAAAATGAAAAAAAGCTCAAATTTTTAAAAAGCATAAAACATAATATTATATGATCACAACAACAAGCAAAAAGTTAGGCTAGGAAGAAAGTCTTGATGCCAAAATAAGAAAACGTTAATGAAAGTTCCTTGGAGGCAAGATTAGGCAAAATTAGGGATAATTTTCCCTTTATTTTCTGTATTTTCTACAATTACCAAGCATTTTTAGTTTTAAAAACATGAGATTCATAAACAGCTCACACTTTAGGATATTATGGCCACAGGCAATTCAAGCAAAAAACTCAGAAAACACCATTTAAATTCTAAATACAAGAGACAGTTAAATCCCTCCTGCTTTTATTTATATGCAAGTACTTCCAACTGTGTTCCCCAGGAAGTGTCTCATAGACAATGCTCAGAAATTGCTTTCCAAATAAGGCATTGAAAACACTGGATATTCTCCAGTCAGGAGCCCCATCTAAAGTTCCTGAAACTATCTTTGGAGAATAGATTTTAGCCTTTCACATGCCCATAAACTTTCATCTATTTTTTTTTTATTAATTATAACACCTTGTGAAAATAAATACTTTTAATTATTCTGAAAAGACTCATACCAGATAGGAAATGCTAATTCAAATGGCAAGTCATTTCTTCATCACAATAGTATTTTCAGTAACTGCTAGTCATCAGTTAGCTCTGAATTACGGTCAGCCCAACTATCTTTCAGATTTGATCTGTCAGCAAGGGAATATTTTTTTGTAGAAAAGCAATTGTAATTTCCCACATTAGGTGATTGATTAAGTTCCCTCCTCTAAAAGGCTGATTGGTTTCCTGGTGCCAGTAAAATGATTGATGAATATTTCAACTGCAGCTCCCTCGATACACCCCCACTTCACCCCTCCCCCATGCATTGCAGTCCCTTTCCTGCTGGGTCCCTTTTTACAGACCAACAGCATTTAAGGAGGTTTTGCAATTTTCCTTAATGAATCCACATTCTCAAATGCCAGACATTTAATCTGAAGAGGACAGGACTCCTTCCAATGCTTCAATAAGTTTTACAGATAAAAATCCCTTTACAAGGAATGAAGGAAAGTGCTGAAATTAACTATAGGTTGAACTGGGTGAATGAAATTGTACTTACAAAAGAGAAAGTATGGTCTGGAGGATGTCATAAATGGGAAGAAAAGGGATCATATTTAAAATAAACAAAAACTAATTTAAAGTTTAGAGTACAAATTACCATAACTTAAGAACTTAAACTGCAAACATTTCTATAAGGCAGACTCAGCGATGGAATTTACACATAAATTATGTGCGCCTTCAGACTTTAAAGCAGCCAGATGCTCTAAAATCAAAACAGGGAAACCTAGTAGAGTAAATGCAAATTTCTTAGAGGGATGATTGAATCGCATCTGAAACCAAAATCAACCCAAAGAATCGGGATTTTGAGTACCAGGATTTTTTGCTTAAAGCAGTGTAATCCTAAAATGCAACTTCTTGTTTTATCCAAATTCATTCCATCATAAAGTTTAGAAAATCCATCAGGAACTGTCTAATTCAACCCCTTTATTTTATAGGTGAGCCTCAAAGACAAGTTCTTATAGCTATAATCAGAATTTGGGCAAAACCCAGACCCACCTATTCCTGGGCCTCACAGCTACTCAAATAATGTGGCTGACCTCTAAGAAGTCCTTTCCTACACAATTTGCATTGCACTGTAATCTATTAACCCACGCTGCCACATCTTTCTCACTCTCTTTGCTAGGAAACCACTTTCTATATTTTACAAGCTTTGGAAAACTGGCTCTTATATTTCCATTTTCAAGGGGTAACATCAACCTTCTTGGATTGGTTGTCTTTCATATAGCTAGCTTTTCTGTGGCAGAAATTTAAAAAAAAAAGTTACAAGGGACAAAAGCCACCTTTTCCTAAACTGCATTCCCCAATGCAGTCAAGCAAACAGGCAGGAATTTATCGGCCATCTCGTCTTGATCTAATGTGGCTGGTCACTTTAGCTATAAGGACAGCCACATTTCCAAACAGAAACTATATTCTAGTCCCAGAAGGACCTATCAAACCTTGGACTGAGCTTCCACACACTGACCGACTTATCAGCCCTATTTTCTCAATTGACTGAAAAGCACATTTCCTTATCTTATATTTTATTACAGTCTTCATCTAACTTCAGGCAAAGGACTTAAAATTCAACAGTCCTAATATAAGCAAACAACTCAGATCCCTGAAGTGATCGTACTTTCATTCATTCATTCAGTATTAATGAAACCCCAATTCTTTGTTTAATGCTGAAGATACAGATATAAGATATGGAAGCCCTGAACTGACTAGGTCAAAATACCTTCTTTCCTTAGCACCCCTTAGGTTCACCAAGATTGTCCCTGATTCCACAAAACTCTCTTATGGTTGGTTTACTAAAACCTATTAGAAAAAGAAAAAAGTCTTGCACAGGGATCTTTGTGACTTTCTCTAAGTCCTTCCATAAGTTGAGACTTTCTATAAATTGAGTTCTGAGACCCCTCAAATATAAATGGCCAGGATTCACAAGTGACTGCTTTGGGGCAGACACTATGCTTCGAACTTTAATCCTAATAAGCCTATAATCAATTTCAGAAACATTATAATATGAAGAAGGGAAGGTAGGGATAAGAGAAAGACTATGTTAAATCTAGAAAACCAATAATAAATGCTATTGTAAACTGTGAAATCTGGAGCTTCACCTCTGCGGATCTCAGTTTTCACATCTGTAAAATGGAGATTTTCATCAAACACTCACCTCATAAGGTTATGGGGATAAAATGGGTTGATGATATTATGTATTAAGTACCACATAAATGTTAGCTACTGTTTTTATTAAAAGACAACACTAAAGTTCAGAGAAGTCAAGTGACAAAGTCACAGAGCTGTGATCTTTGTTCCACAACACTCCAGAGTGCCTGGGCTCCTTCCCTCTCACACCGTCTAACTGAAGTCCTTCCTCCAGGGGTAAGACTACTAAGGCACTTCCAAAAAGAAAAAAACCAAAGCCTTCTAAATGGATAACAGTGGGGGTTTCCCCCAGGTGGTTTATTATCCTGCTAAAAAGGCATTTTGGAGAACAGAAAGGCTAGAGAGGAAGTTTCCAGATAGGACAGATTTCTAGAGTGCAGCAAAAATATGGAAGACAGCCAAATCAGCTTCAGTTATTTGGTTTTGCAATTTATGCGATTTGACTCAATTGATGAAAAGTGTATTTAAAGATTTCATCTGAAACTCGAAATAAAATCTAAGCATTAAAATGAAGATTGTTATTTTCTTGCATCCCACACAGGGAAAAAACAAATGCTTTCAAAGATACATCACATGAAATTACAAAAACATCAAGATAATTACAGAGCTCTCAGGAAGGAAGCCCAAATATCTCAATGATCTGTCATCACCCACCAAGCTACATCTTATGTATTGATCCAGTAGCTTCTCATTGTTATCACATTGTTTTGACATTTCTTCTGCCAGCAAGCTCACTACAAAATGAGTTCTACCTAGCAAGTACTCAAAGGAGTGAATCCCTAACTCTTCAACTACACAGTAACTGACTTACACTAAAATGTTACTCACACTAGGAAAGAGTATTAGACCAAGAGATGCTTTGATATACAGATTTCATTACCACTTCCCTCAGTGAAAACCAGGCTAAAGGGCAAACCAGTCTAAACAAGAGGACACTGGCAAAAGCGTAATTTTAGAAGATTCAATGAAAGCCACACACGTTTGCTGAAAGCAAACACATAAGTTATTCTTAATGCAAGTTTTAAAATTAAACAAGATACAGTTTTTATCTCATATGTACATTTCACTATTTTCACAGAAAGGAGTTAAGAAATTGTTTGTGTTCTCAGATTTATTTCCACAATTATTAAATGTACCCGTAGTGAGGAAATAGGTTCTATTTGAAAGGATCTGTCACGAAATAATTCACTGTTAAGAATTTCACGCAACAGCTGACAAAAGCCTTATCAGAGAACTCAGTGAGGGTGAAGTATGACATATTTCATTTAACTTCAAGCAAAGAAACTTAAAATATGAACTCATTTTCAAGGAAAACCAGTTTCCCCATTATGGGAAAGGAAAAAAAAAAGGGAAAAAAAAGTCCAAGGTAACTAAGTACTAATATTAGTATCTGATTAAGTGATCATTTTCTTGGTTGTTTTAGATCGGGTTCTGAGCGGTCTTAGGATCCCTTTTACACGCTATAAAAACTGAGGGCCCTAAAAAGCTAATGTTTATAGGGGCTATATCTATCAATATTTGCTATATTAGAAAATAAAACTACAAAAATTAAATAGTAACTCATTTAAAACTTACAATAAACCCATCACATGTTAATATAACTTATTTTATTAAAAAAATTACACTTTCCAATAAAACAAAAATAGTGAGAAGAGTGGAAATGTTTTTATATTTTTGCTAATGTCTTTAATATCTGGCTTAACTCTGGTAGTTAGAGTCTCCTATATGTTTCTGCAGTCAGTATGTTGCGATACCTTGCTTTGATTGTAGACAGAAAATCTGGTGTCATACAGTATTTGCTTAATAATTACAGATTTTTTTCTTTGATACTACATCAAAAACTCAGTGATGTGGTGGTTTCTTAGTTCAATGTGAAATCTAAAACCTTATCAATTAATTGTACCTGTTATATTAAAATCAGTCCACTGACTGACATTTCAATCCAAAATCTGATGTTCCAAATACATCTTTTACTGATGCGGGATTTTATATATAATACTGAATCATATCAAAAATACTCCTTCACTGAAATACACAGACCTTCAAAATGTTGACATTTTTCATTACACAGTATAAAAAAAAAACCCAGGATTTTTAAATAATATCAACATCCATTTTGTCAGGAAAGGTTTGGAGTATACTGAGTTGTGAAGCTCAAAACGGCAGGAACCACTTTTCCAAAATTCTAATTGTCATTTGAGAGTTTAAATTTTATTAACCAGCAACAGACATTGTCAATTTTTCCTAGAATAGTAGGCTTGCTGTTTTTTTTTTTTTTTTTCATAAAGCTGGCCTGGCAGACGCCCAGGTCTGAATAAACCATAGTCGGTGAATTGTTCTTTCACATAAAAATGGTGCCCCATGAAAAAAATATAGCTGTTTAGTTTACAAAATAATTGTTCTTTCAGGTAAAAATGGTGCGCCACGAAAAAAACATAGCTGTTTAGTTCACAAAATAATTGCACAAGCATTTTTCCTTAAGACAACGATTTTGTTTTAGGAAGCAGCAGAAATGCTTCGTGTGTACTTGCCATTTCCTCATGTAGAATATCAAAAACATGTGCACACAAGAGTCAACATTTAATAAAATTAATCATTTTTATTGCTTCATCAATGACATTTAAGTGAAAATGGCTTCGAAAAAAATACAAGTTCATGAGGTGAGAATACAAAGACCACTCACTGGTACAGTTTTATGCCTTGATTTCTGATACGGAGCCCACAGTTTTGAACAATCACTGCGTTTACAACATCAGCGCAAATGTCAACCTGATATAAATAATGTCAATATTATAGAAACAGTTTTGACCTCAAAAACTTCCTGAAAGGGTCTCAGGGACCCAAGAGGTTTGTTTGTAGATCTCACTCTGAAAAACACTGGTTTAGAAATACTACAGTAAATAACAAATTTAAGGCATCAGTAAGCAGGAAGAGATTGAAAAAAACAAGTAATGATAAACGAATTTCAGAAAATACAATTCAACTGAGCATCACTTCACTAATCATATATAAAATTTAAAAGGCGGTGCACTCTGGTGGAGCAGCGGTTAGATCAACTGCCTCCAAAAGAGTGCAGACCACACACCCCTGGTTTCGGGTTCAGGTTTTGAGGTTCAGGTCCAGGTCCCAAGTAAAACAGCCAGTGTGAACAGCTAAATAAAAGTAAATAAAGTGCTTATTCCTCCTACCTCGTCACCCAAAAAGAAAGAAAAAGTAAAAGAAAATAAAGATAAGAGATGAGAAGACATGATTAAAAGTATATAAGGCTTCATAGAAATATCATATATAAAATATGAGAAAAAAATGAACTACATTGAAGTTAACTGCAATGTTAAAACAAAGAAAGAAAAGAACGTACCATCTGACCCAGGAGAGCACAAGGAATTAACAAAAACTGAATTTTTAATTCTTTCAAGGTGATGCAGCTTCAGAATTGAAATAAGTACATGGAATAAAAGTCATTAAACGGAAACTAGATATAGGTTAAGGTAAGATCGCCTCACTGAATCATTTTGGCACAAAATTGTTACTTAACTATTTCCTAAGACTTAAACTGTGGAAATATATCTGTATTCCTTTGGAGATATCATAAATGAAAAAAAATCACAGGAAATTTTAAGTTGTTTAATCAATTATGTCCTTCTTCGATGTTTTTAGAAGGGAAAAACAGGAAACACAGAAATGTTAACACTACAATGATGCCCTGGAAGAGCAAGCAAAACCTATCCAGAGACCTGAGATGCTGTTTTAAGCAGATCTAAAATTCCATTAAAATTAATACTATAAATTGCAGAGTTGGAAATAAAAAGCTGAGGATATCTGCCTCTGCTACATGAGGAATTTAGTTGTCCATCTCTCTCTCTCTCTCTCTCTCTCTCTCTCTCTCTCTCTCTCTCTCTCTCTCTCGATACTTGAGTATATTTTCAGTTATAAATGATCTCCAAAGTAAATAGTTACACAAGCAAGTATCTGTTAGATACATTTTTGCTATTATCACCTCCACAGTTCCAATGTGTTATAGTTTATTACTCAAGCAATTCCCTCAATCACTATTACCAAGCTATTTTTATAGTTTCTCACTTTGACAATGAGAGAGCAAAGTCACTATTCTGGTTCAAACCACCCAGAGAGCATATCTCCAAATCAAATGCCCGGATTTGTTTCCCAAATACTTTACATGTTGCTGCCCAGGGAACTGGCTTTGGAAACATTACACCTGCCAGCTGACTTATCAACAGCGCCCATAGAAATGACACCAATTTGAAGGCAAGAATCTGTCCAGGAAACAGAAAAATATGCTACTACTGCCATCTGTGGTTTATGCTTGAGTAACTTCTATGGTGTAAACAAACTGAATGATCTACAGTTCTTACAATTAGGATCCAAGGACCTCATCATTTGAAGACACCTTTCAAAGCTAATTGTCAATATAACAAATTGTAGAGTTTATTTAGCATATCTGACCTAAGAATTTGTGATTCTCTATTGGAACTTACATAATAATAATAAAGAAATCACACACTATCTTGAATGAAAATTTTTCCACTGAATGAAGGCTAACATTTGTTTTTCCACACACACTCCTAAAGAAAATCAAAACACTTAAAATGCCTCCTGTGATTTTAAAATTAGTATAACTTCTCTCCTGAAATAAAGACTGTCACTACTAATGTAAAAAGTATTAAGGAAATCAAGGAATTTTCTACTTTGACATGAACGGTTAGTCAGCTTGCTTCCTTCAAGATAAATTTTGAAGGTTCAATTATTGTTAGTTTATTTTTAAGAAAAAAATTGAAAAATGCAGATGAAGCCTCAAAAGTAGGCTACTTTCACAACTTATTTTCTTTCTCTTTGCTTTCTCAAATGACAACCACTGTAGCTTAGGGATCAAAAGATTTGGTGCTGCTGGGGGTGGGGAAAAAAGCAATTCAGCAACCCCAGCAGCCAGCTAAGGAAATCCTTACCGGTCCCCCAACTAAATCACTGTTAATTAGAATTACTGGGTTACATAGTAAAGTCTTATTTAAATAATCAGATCCAGCAAAGAAGTATGTTTTCCTGAGAAACTGTTCCACAAAGTCTGTGGCTTAACAGCAGATAATAAGGGGAAACAAAATTAAGTCGGAAATATTTTATTCTTTCAAATAAAGTTCTCTATTCCATAGTTATTTCTAAATCACACTTAAAAGCAGGTTAGACAACTCACAACAGTTTTTTTCTAATTTTCAATTACCTATGGTTTAACAGCCTTATCTTTAAGCCATGTTGGGAAAACAAGCAATAAACAGAAGATTGGGCTTAATTCTAGGAATACTGTACATCAAAGGTTCACCCAGTGATGTTTTTCAAATTTAAGATTCAGCTCAGCTGAATCTGAAATTTCACTTCTAACAGGGACTCGATGACCAAAAAGAATTGCCTGCTCAGCACTTCTTGGCAATTTTTAGTAATTCTGGCATTTCCAAGCCCTATTTATCAATCACAGGCACCATAAACCCTTAGGAACTCATCTGAACCAAGAAAAAAGTGACCTTAATATAGAAATTTGAAAGAAATATTTCTCTGGTGGTGGATGTGCTATAAAATACAGACTGAGATGAAATTTCAATATCCTAAAATGAAAAACAGATTTTGAAAACTACTAATAAATATTACTACTTGAAAGAAATTATATATACATACATATATATGGATGAGAGATTACACTATAAAATATTTTTCTTTCACAACTTGATTTTGTAATACGGTTTATATTACAAAAAGAGTTGGGTGCATTGAATCACTACTTATTGGGCATATTCATTAGCTACCTTCTGTTTAAAATTGTGTCAAGGACACATTTTTTGTTGGCTGAAATGCAAGTTTTGTGTATTTACTGATTCAGAACTTTGATTTTTCTGACTGTGACATATAAGACTGGTTCACACAAAATAAGGCATTTTTATTGTCCTACTTTTAAAGAATAGCTCAATAATGTAAATTTTATTAAAAGCCATCATCCCAAACTTAACTTTCAAACTAATCATACACATGGAAAAAAAACTTAAACAGGGATGTGTCATTTAACTTGCTACAAACAAAAGTAAACCAAGATCTAAATGAGACTGCTGAAAATGAAGTGTCCTCATGGGGAAGGAGCCTAGCCTGGCTTTTGAAATTCTAAAGACAGAAGATGCCATCTGAACACAATTCATTAATGAATCAATTTATTCAAAACCAACAAAAATCTATGTAGTTATAAAAGTTAATGACGGTGTCAATACCGGATGACATTCACTTACACAACCCTGACACTAAAATTTGCAAGTAATATTAGCAACGTAAAGCCCATTTTCACAAGAAACACTAAAAATGATATATAAGAAACTTCCAATATCACATAGCAGTTGCCAATTTCCTCCACTAACCTAAAATGAAAGTTTATTTTCTACCTTTATCTCCAACAACCCCAGAAAAATGAAGTAAAGAATTAAGAAAACAAATTATGAATAAAACATG
The DNA here is from genome assembly GCA_004363575.1 of Solenodon paradoxus. Lineage (NCBI taxonomy): Eukaryota > Metazoa > Chordata > Mammalia > Eulipotyphla > Solenodontidae > Solenodon > Solenodon paradoxus. Next base: position 74,229 of record RJWH01003277.1, on the reverse strand, counting down.
AAATGAATGATTTAGGTGTAGTTTTAATTTTCCCAGGTTTCTCCTTCTCATTAGCTTCCCTCCCCCTTCCCATCTAACAACCTTTCAAGTGTTGATGTGTATATACACACACACCACACACACCACACATGCACTATACACACATATATTTACCCTTTTTTGCTACAGACTTCAGAATGACAAGAGATTAGGAAGCATGTGGCCTTATTTTGATTACATGGACCAAAAAAGTTCAGAAAGAACTTCATGAATGGTAAACCTGAGATTGGAAATGTGGTCATCTCATACCTCAGCTGTTCAAAATTACCAGTGAATCTGTCACTGTTGTCTTCTGGCATTCTTTGAAGGTCATAGAACCTACTAGAAAAACCTGTGTGCTGGTTGTGCCCTAAAGAACAACAGTCCCATAGTATGCATTATTTATCTTTCATGGAAGAAAAAAATTATGGCTTAGAATTAAAGTCAGAACTGGAAAGTTAAATTGTCAAGGAAAATAGTTGCTAATTTATTTTCAGGATTAAACATTTGGATGACATGGTCAGAACACAAAAAGGTCATCGTGTTATTTTGTGAACTTACATTTCCCCTAAAATGCAATTATATAAAATATGATTTTAATTATTGATAATGACTTACAACTGCCTTTGCTTGAAATATTTGAGTCTACCCCCCAATTCTCTTAAAATAAAATGAACAAATGTAATATTCAGCATATGCTGATTCAAACCATTCATCTTCCTTTGAAACCCCAAAAGTGCAGTTCTCTGTTAGGACCAAATGAGTTCATGTTTGCTGTAAAAACCTACAAGCCACAACTAAAAATATAAATAGCGGAGTAAGCACAGGGAATTCCTTGAAGGGTGATGGAGCATCAAAAGGCTAGCAACTCTGTTCCTACAGAATAAAAAAAAGCACTAAAGGACTGCAAATTTATCATGAATGGTGTTTCTGGCAGGAAAACATTTCTACAATTCCACCTCCAGTTTATTTCTTCTTGACACAAATCAAAAGACTTAAATATCAACTGCAAACATTTCATACAAAATTGTAATCGGTCTCTGGCATAAAGTCAGAATACTGCCTCTTTTCTACTTGCAACTCAGTATGATTTACTTTGGAGAAAGTATCAATGAGGAAGTACTTTTTAAAGCCCCAATATCCCAAAGATAAACTTTTTCTTTTTTGATATTTCTTCTGTAAACATATAAAATTATAGAGATTATAAGCATAAATTGTAAGACAGTTAACAAGCCTTTTACACTGAAAATAATCACGAACCTAATGTTTTATATTTCCTTTTAAGCCCATTAAAGTGCCAAAAGTTCCACTATTTTCATATAAAAGGAAATATTTGTAGCACTAAACTGGACTGACTAAATTGACCTTAAAATATTAAAGCCAACTTAGCCTAAATGGATTGCTCGATAACATTCTTTTAAATGGTTCTGGACAATTGAGGAAATGAGTCTATAAATGGGAAATTTGATTAAGAGTTAAAATTACCATTGAGTTCTTTAAAATGCACTAATGAATAATTAATAGCAAATGCAGTCCTTAGACTTCCCTACAATACTCTCAAGCAGAACTAAAAGTACTATCTGCAGTAAAACCCACCATCTCTGTGTTAAGCACAAGTGGGTACAGAAGTATTCACACATAGAAAGGCATTATGAAAATACACACGTGCGGGATGTAAGATCCAGGGTGTGGGTAAAAAATCAGCATGGCAAATTTTAATCAGAATTTTACAACATTCACACGCTTAATACCAAACCAGATGTCAACTTTAAAAAGCTTTAAAAGTCAAAAGCATTAAAGAAATCCTTTGTCCCTATGATACTGTCTCCTAACTGGATTCGTCTCCTTTGTGACAGGGGTTTTATTGATCTCAAACATGTTCACATTCAGAAATTAGTCTGCAAAGACATCCCACGGGACTGCCAAGTACCTAGACACCACGTATCACAGACATCTTAAAAAAGGGCAAGTGCTCTGGAAACACCTCGATTTAAGTCAGCAACATCAAGTGACGTTAACCAAGCTCTTCTAAACAGACCTTTCCTTTATCTGATCACAATATCAGTTACACTGAACTTATAATAAATGCTTGATGAGTTAAGGAGCTCATCCATCCCAAGATTTCTCCCGGGCTGCAGCTCCTCATTGATTCAGCAGTTGAGTGCCCAAGTGACCTACTTTCAGGTTACTTCCTCACACCTGCCAGGTCACTGTCCTGATGGAGAAACTTTTGCTGAAGCAATTAATTTTTAGTGCCTCCTAACTGTCCCGGGTGTTTGCATTCAATTTGAAATCTGTTACTTGTTAGACACTGCTCGGTCCTCCATCTTTCGAGAACTGCGAGTTTATGGCGCAGAGAGGGGAGGAGGCACGGATCTCCGAGAGCCTGCCCTTTATTCGGAAATGAGATGTGAAAGGTGGCAGGCAGGGCAAATAAATAAATAAATCGGGTTTGCCGCCCGAGCGTTTGCCGGCCGGTTCCAGCACCCTTTGTAAAGCAGGCCTCCCGGGGCTATCGCCTGCGCTAATTGCTCCAGGGCGCTTTCCAAGTTCAAAAGTTCACCTTTTACGACCTCACAAAAGCTCCTTACACGTTACCAATAAAAACATTCCGCAGCAAACACCGAGGAGGAAAATATCAAACAGATACAAATAAAACACCCCGCAGAGGGAGGGAGGAGTGCGGGGGAGGCGGACCAGCGAGCCCCCTACTCAGCCGCCCGGACCCTGAAGACTTGGTCCGGACCTGGGGGCAGGGGTACAGAGGTCGGAAGGGCCCGGCCAGGTGAGGAATTCTCTGGGCCTGAGGTGCGAGGAAGGCTGCCACTGGCCAAGCGCGGGCCGGGACCGGCCTAGAAAGGAGGGAAGAGGCAGGTGTCCCGAGCAGCGATCGGGCCGGAAAACTGAGCCGGCGCAAAGGGGTCGCCCAACAGAGCCCGGGACTGACTGAGCAGGGGTAGAGGCCCGCAGTGGAGAACGAGGAAGGAGAGGGGAGAAGCGGGGAATGGAGGTCCGAAGAGGAAACGCTGGGCGGGTAGCGGACGCCCTGGAGGTGGGCGCTTAGGGGTGGCGGGGGCCCGCTGCCTAACGGAGGTAGGACCCGAAGGGCGCGACTGTAGGGCAGGAGAGACACTGCCGAAAGGTGAGCGGCCGAGAGACCCGAGGGGGGCGAGGGTGTGGCGTCGGTCAGCTAGGCTAGGCGGGAGCGTCAGCCGAGGGAGGAGGCACCCGCGTGGGGAGCGCGGCGGGGCTGGGGGGAGGGGAGGGCTCCGCGCGCAAAAATTCCTGCGGGGCAGAGGCCCCCGCACCGGGGACCCGGGGGCGGGGGGCCCCACCGACCGGACGCGAAGTAGGGGGGTGGGCGCGGGGAAGGGCTCCGCACGGAAAAGAGGGGGAGGGGAGGCCAGTGCCCAGAGGGAGGGGGAGGGTGAGCGAAGGTCGGGGTACTGGGAACCCGGCCGGGGAGGGTTCGCGCAGCGGAACACCGGGAAGGAGGGGGAGGGTCCGACGGAGTCAGACCGGAGAGGAAGGGTCGGCGCTTAAGGAGGACCGGGGTGAAGATCCACACTGAGGGGACCGGGGACCAGAATGAGAGTCGGCCCAGAGGGGAAGGCTCCCCCGGGCAGGGTACAGGAGGTCGGTCCCTGCGGACCCCAGCTCCGCAAGCCCCTCACCCACCGTTGCGCGGCGGCGGAGGGAGCGCGGCGGGCGGCTCCAGGAACCCCGTCGAGCCCCCGCCGCCTCCCCCTCCGCTTGTCGGCCGTTCGTCCCGCTCCATGCGGTGGTGCTCAGGGCCCGCGCTGGGCTCGCTGCTCCGCCATAACCGGCGCCCTCGCAGTCGTCGTCGTCCGCCGGGGGAGGCGGCTGTCAGGGGCCGGCGGGCTGCCCGCCGCGGCGCTCTCTGGGCCCCGAGCCACCGGGCTCCGCGCCGCTCCGCGCCCCTCCGCGCCGCGCCCCCTCAGCACTGGCCAGCTCCCTCCCCCGACGTCACGCGCTGCTGCCACGCACGGCCCTGCGAGGCACGCTGGGAAATGAAGTCCGCCCTGCGAGGCCCGTCACGCAGGACTACACCAACTGAAGGGGTCGAAGGAAGGATTAGTAGCCCAGAGAAAGGAAAACCAACATCTATCAACGTAAAGAACTCCCATAGGAACTTACAATAAAAATGCAATGAATATTATTTCATGAGACCCTCTTTATTATGATTTATTCATGACGAACACGCCCTAGGATTTTTCATATCCCCCTCCTCCCAATAATAAGTCATTCCCAGGAGGCGGATAGCGAAGGAGCCGGGTGAGCACGTGCAATGAAGCCCAGCCCTGTGGGCGGGGCTCCGAGGGGGCGGAGTTTGGAGGTATTCACGAGGGCTTTCCTCCGCGGCTTCGGGACAAATTGGACCCAAGATTAAAGGGCCGGAGTTTAACTCGAGGTGACTGCGTTTGTATGCAAATGGAATCTATAAAACTCTGCTTTCCGGGGTACTATTTGAAGCCTTTTACCTCCGGGTGGGCGGGAAAGCTAAAGTTTCTCTTCCTTCTCTTTTATTTCCCCCCTGCCCCTGGAACAGAATGGCAAACTAAGCGTCAGTCCATCGATACCTTTAAAAGAAATTCAAACTCTTCACTCCTGGTGTCTTGAAGGCCTCTGTTCAAGAGAGGCTCCTTATCCACCTTGTTCGTCTTCCCTCCTCATTTCCCTTATCTGAAAAATGGATTGGAATTAGGACAAGGTCCAGTTGTAAGATCCCAAACACACACGCACACACGCACACACGCACACACTCTCCCCCACTTCAATTTCACAGAGCAAAATCCCGCATTTTGCAGTCTCCCCTGCTCCTGGCTGAGCCCAGCTCCTGAGACCACCAGGTGGCGCGCTGCCACCAACCTCAGACTTCATGGATGTCCACCTTCAGCTCTCCTAGGAAGAACGCGTGGTGGCTGCAGCCTAGTGTTTAAGCCCTACCTGACCTGCTGGAAGACAAAGAACAAGAACACTGGTGCTTTACCCCATGTTTGCTGCACCCCTGTTCACCGTAGCTAAGAACTGGAAACTACCTAAGTGCCCAAGGTCAGATGAATGGATAAAGAAATGGTACATATACACAATGGAATACTACACAGCCTTGGAAGAGTTGGAATCCTGGCATGTGAATCAACACGAAAGTATCTAGAGATTATACTAAGAGAAATAAGTCAAAAGAAGATAGATACCAGATGACCTCACTCATGGGAGGAATGTGAACAGACAAAGGAACAGAAGAAACAAAAAACCAACCTTTGGACATTGACAATAGAACCGAGATTACCAATAGGGAATGGGGGGGCGGGGTTCCCTCTGGACAATAGTGAGGAACACTTGGTGACTGGGTGGAGGGCAGGGTGTGTTGACAGATATCTGAGGACTGAGGAACCACACATATGGATAACCTATATATAGGAGTTTATTTTAATGTGTAAAACGAAGTTACTGCAATAAAAATACTACTTTTAAAAAGACAACAACACGGGTTCTTTGAGCCTCCTCTACTCTGCTGGTTGTTTTTCAGCTTCCTCACTGGCTGTTCATTCCCTGCCCCACCCATCCGCTGGCTCTGCTGTGTCATACGTTCATTTTTTTAAAAGTTCACATCCTAGCATTCGCGTCCCTGCCTGATCTGACCCCTGCCCACGTTTCTCATCACATCACTCCCTCACACACTGCCCACGAACACTGCAGTGCACTTCCCGGCACTTAGCCATTCTCTGCCAACACTGGTGGCATACTGGCACCCGTGCCGACCACTGTTCCAACAGATTTACATTTAATGTCATGCTGTCAGACCTCACACCCACTCTAAGAGGTAACTGCAGTGTTGTCTTTTAGACACGGATGAAGCCTAGACAGGGGTTACAAACCTAGTCAAACAGACGTCAGAACCTGAACCCACTCCCAAATGCCTATTCTTTCAAGATCCTGTTCAAACTTCTCAGGGTCACCTTGTTTAACAATGTCCACCAAGATCTCCTCTGTGTTTCCGTATGATTCTCTGGAGCTCTCCGCAATGGTTTCGCACTACCATTCGCCACACCAGGAGCTGACTAAGTGGCACTGCAGAAACTGGAAGGACCTGAGGCTTCCCCTCAAAGACGGGCAGAAGAGTTCAACCAGCTCCCTTCTGTGGCTCAGATGGCTAAGGTGCAGACTATGAAGAGCTGTGGACCTGAGCTCAAGAGCCGGGGCCAGGAGTGGAGACGTTTATGTATGCACTGGTGGAATAGTGGTTGGAACCACTGTCTCCGTTGGGGCGCAGTCCTTGTACATCCCAAGGACCCCAGGTTCGCATCCTGGAGCCAGGGTGGAACAAGCAAGATGAACAACTAAATAAAAATATTTTTAAAAATATTTCCTCCTCTCTCTTCCTGCCTGCCTACTCACCTTCATTCCTACCTGCACCTTTCCTTAAAAAAAAAAAAAAAAAGTTCAGCTAAACACTCAGCTTGGAATCAACTTATAACAAGAGAGCTGGAAAGAAAAATATGAAACAGGAGGGATCTCCAGGGGCATGGTCCTGAAACCAGAGGCAGACAGACAGAGAAGAGAAATGAGAGCAGCCAGAGACAGCAAAGAACAAGGCAGATGTGAGCCCCACATGGGGGCCTGGCCGCGTCGTAGGGGAGACTAACACGAATCAAACCAAATAATCACATACCCACAGTTGCACATAAGTGCTACAATTGAGAACATGCTTGGAAGTTCCTGGTGCTGTGGCTGTGTGAAACAGGCTCGTGTACATTGGGGCGGTGGTCAGGGGAAGATTTCTGGGACAAGACATAAAAATAAGATGGGAAAGATGTATAGGAGTGAGTCACACTGGGTGGAGAGAGTTTCAGGTGGAACTGCAATGGTTTCAAGGTCAAGTTGGAACTGAGAGGAGCCATTGTAGCCAGAGCTCCCTGAGACAGAGAGAGGGTTCAACAGTAGACTGACCATACATCGTTTTAGCAGGACAGACCCATTTTTTTCATGTTTCCGAACCACCCATCATTTTAAAATAAATGTCAATTTTGTCCTGTTTTTTATAAACCAAGGCTGTCTTTTTTTTTTTTTTTTAAGGAAAGATGCAGACAAGAATGAAGACAAGCAGACAGGCAGGCGGGAAGAGAGAGGAGGGGGAAGAATCTTTCTTTTTATTTAGTCGTTCACACTGGTTGCTTCCCCAGACCCAGGACTCGAACCCAGGGGTATGTGACTTGCTCCTTCAGAGGCGATTGACTAACCGCTCCTCCACCAGAGTGCGCTATCAGGGCCATCTTCAATGTGGGGCAAAAAGGGACAGGTGAGTTGCCCTAGGCCCAGTCTGTTGAGGGGCCCAAAAGCAACTGCCCCTTGTGCCCTGCATTAATGACGGCCCTGTGGCACTGACTGCGGTGGGCTGTGGCCTGCACCACTGTTGCCGCCTCTGTGAGGAAACAGGAGCTGCAGGGAGAGGATTGTAAGCTCCTCCCATCCCTCCCCATCCCCCCCTCCAGCACCTGGTTCCTCAAAGGGAGCAGAACACCACAACCCTTGAGCCACAGGTAAGTATTATGGGAATTATTCTTGCACTATAGGGGTTATCTCCGGCACTGAGGGCATTAGTGGGCAATTCTGGCCCTGGGATGGTGAAAGCACCATGTGTTTTATACAGGACATATAGAGCGGGGCTTATGGGGTGCCAAAATTCCTTACAGAGGCTCTGGTCACTTTTGAATAGAGTCCCACCAGACTACACATCATTACTATGCAATTGCTGATGGACATTGCATAGTACTCACTTGTCCCTGGCCTGCATGCTCTGCTTCCTCCCTCTCCTTAGTCTCCAGTGCATAACCCCCTCCAGTTTTTGCCATCCCGAATGTCCCGTTTTTGTCTCAAGGAGCTATGGTCAGGCTATCCAAGAAGTGTAAAGAGGAGGAAACCAGAGGAAACAATGGATCATATGAGGAAAAGGCCAGCAGGGGGCAGAGTTCTCTGGTGGTAGTGGCCTTAGGTCTATACCAGCCAGAGGCTGCAGGGGGAGAAAAATCTAGGGAAAGGGATAATCATTGGGTTCTATTTCTTTTAGGTACATTTTTGTCTACTCTTTGGATAGGACACACATTACAAATACAGAGGGTACAAAAAAGTGTTCAGTGAAAAGTAAAAATCACCATAGCTATGTATTGTGTGTCGTTTCACAGATAGTTGGCACGAAAAAGCACACATTGTTTTGGGGTTTGTTTTTTTTAACCCTAATCTAGCTCTGGTTTTGATGCCTTCTCAGGGAATCTCTATTATGAAAGATGCTAATTTGTACTGAACACCTACTGTACCTGGTTCTTTAAGTCTGCTGAGAATTCCAGGGCACCAGACCATGTACAAAAATAGTGGTTTGAAAACCTTAAATCCCCTAGAGGGCTTGTTCAAAAAGATCACTGAGTCTTACTCCTAGAGTTTCTGCTTCCTTGGATCAATGGTGGGACCTGATAATTTGCATTTCTAACAAATGATGCTGACACAGAGAGCACTAAACTAAGCTGCTGTGGGGCGAGACAAGGTGGTGCCTTTTTTCTCTCCTACATGGGAAGCCATGAACCACACAAGGAAACACACGTTCCAACAGGAAAGCGAATCTTGTAAAGTGATCCACTCTGTGAAGGAAATGAGGGTGTTCTTGAGATGGAAGTGTGTGAGGGTCTAGGTGGGGTGGGAGTTGGGGGACAGAACATTTGGAAAACAAATGAGAGTTTATTGCCTGCCCAGGTGGCCTAGCAGGTAAGTCCTCATGCATCCCAAGGACCCAGGGTTCAAGTCTTGGAGTCAGGGTCACGTGGCGGGGACTCAAGACGAACAACTAAAACTGTTTCTTCCTCTCTCTTCTCCTGCTTGCCTGCCCACTTGCCTTCATTCCTGCCGGCACCATGTCTTTAAAAACAGCAATACAGAAAACAAGAGTTCATTTTTTGAGCAGTTGAAGTCTACAGGGCCACACTAGTAAAGCTGTCTTGGACTCAGGGGGTTCGTTACAGAAAGTGGAGAGGGAAGAGAACCCCCCCCCCCGCCCCCATGTGCATTCGTGAAAGAACCTGCAGCAAAGACCTAGGAGGATCCCCAGGAGAGATTCCAGGGGAATTCTGAGTGAAACCGACAAAGCAGAGTTTGAGCAGGTTTGATCAAGAGCGGTTAATTTCCAGCAGGGGAGAAAGATGAGGCTTTCCGTCGGGTTACAAGAGATCCGGCAGACCCCAAGGCGGCTTTTCCGTGGGGCAGTGAGACCGAGGACCCCTGGAGTAAGGGGATGGGTCGAAACCTGAGGAACAGCGAGCATAGACTACAAATGGGCAAAGTTTTGTTGCCTAGGTGGCTGAGAAATGAGGAGGTCCCACAAGAGAATAGGAAGGAGGCAGGGTGTTTAAAATGTAGGTAGTGCTGGAGTTTAGTTAGGGGGTGACGGGAGGAACCTCGGAGAGAGTAAGAAATGAAATGAGAGAGAGACAGAGATAGAGACAGAGAGAGAGACAGGGTCTGCGCCGCGAGAAGGGTAGAGCTGTCGGGGTTGGGGCGCTGGGAGACCGCAAAGGCTCGCCTGCCCTGGAAGCATCAGTCAGAAGTTTACAACCACTCCAAAAGGAAAGCACTACCTGGGCCACTTACAGACGAGGAAACTGAGGCTCAAAGAGGCGAAGAGACAGGCCCAACGCCCCACGCTTTACAAGGCAGGACTTCGCTCGGTGAGGGGAACCCGCGCCCTCTTTGGCCCCGCGGCGCTAGCCCGCCCGGAATGAGACCCTCCTTTCCATCCTAGCCTGGATGCCCTTTGGAGAGGCGCCTAAAGGCAGAGGCCCCGCGGAGCACGCTAGGCGAGGCGGGGCGCCCCCTCCACCCAAGCTCCGCCCCCGGCGGCGCGGGAGGGGATGCGGGGCGTGGAGCCCGGCTGGGCTAGGGGCGCGCCGCGCGCGGGCAGAGAGGGCGGCAGCACCGAGCTCGTAGTGGACCCGCGCTTCGCAGTGTCGCTCCGGCTCTTCGAGCCCGCCGTGCCGGTCCCGCCATGCCCGCGGCTGCCCTCCGCTCCTGGTCCCGGCCGCTGCCCTGGCTCCTGCTGCCGCTGCTGCTGCTGCGCGCCGGCCCGGTGCGCGCCGACAGTAAGGTACGCGCAGCCCTCTTACCCCGGCGTCGCTCGACGGGGAGCCGGGCGCGAGGGGGCGCTGTGGCTGGGGTGCGGGCCGAAGCGGGTGCCCGGGGCCGAAAGCTCGGGACCTGGTGGTAGACGCTGGACCGCAGGCTTATCGCGGTCGCCACAGGGACCGGGGCCCTGGGAGGTGAGCGCATCGGGGAAGAAGCGCTGGATATGGTAGGGGAACTCGGGACCCGGAGGCTGAGGACGGGGCGTTGGGACCCAGACTGTTGCGGGGAGGAGATAAGCACTGAAACTCAGGGCTTTGGAGGGGAGCGCTGACCGGAGACTCAGCCCCCACTCTAGGGGGAAGATTCCCAGGAGCGCAGGGCCGGGTCGGCCAGGAGATCCGTCTGGGGCAGAGTCTCCATGAGAAGCTGATACACATGGGGGGAGATCCCTGGGTAACCACTGCCCAGGGACCTCCCAAGATTGCAGCAGGCCGGGGAGCCCGGCAGGACTGGTCCCAGCCTGGGCTTGCTGCTGCTCCTGCGGGGAATGGATGAATCCTCTGCAGCAGCGACCCGAGTTGTTCTGAGCTGTAGCTGGAAGGGTCTGCTCTGGTGTCTAGGAGACCTAGGTTCAAATCCTGCCCCCACCTTTCAGCTGGGTGGTCTTGGGCCTCTACCTCTCTGAGCCTCCATTTCCTTACCTGGAAGTACGCGGATAGTAAGAGCTCCCATTCCCTGCAGTTGAAGATCTCCAGGCTGGCAAGAAATGCTGTGAACTTCTTAGCACCACACCTAGAACCTAGTGCCCAATAAATGATACTGTGATTATGAAATCTTACCACAGGGACCCCAAAGGGGGATGAAATCCACAGCGGATCAGTAGAGCAGGGACCCTGGAAATGACTCATGGAGGTAAAGGAGCCAGTGGGGAGAGTGAGGACCAGGAGGGAGGCAGACCTCTGCTCATGGAACCTGGGAGTAGAGGTGTGACTTCTCTCCTTGTTTCTCCAGCCAAGATCTTTCCTGGATGGAAGGTGAGGCTGCCCTGTCCACTGGCAGGTCAAGGGCAGAAGTCACTGGCTACAGGTTAAGTACAGAAGCAGTGGGCTCTGGTAGACCTGCAGCCTGAAGATTCAGCTCAGGGCATGAAAACACCTGGGCTGCAGTCCTCACCATGTGTTCCAGAGACAAGGAGGAAATAGATCCCATCCCATTTACAGACAGGGAAACCTGGGTGTCTAGAGAGGCAGTCGGTTGTGAATTTCAGAACCTAGGTTCCAGTCCTTTACTGTTCTTACTGTGACCTTAGCAAGTCACTACCTGTCTCCTGGCCTCGATTCCCCCATCTTAAAAAGAGCTTCTCCCCAAGTTCCTTTCCATGTAGAGCCATTTTGGAATCCCTGACCTGGCTCAGGTAGGGGAATAAGTGGGCAAGAATCTCCAGTTTGATGGGCACTCTGCCACTGTCATCTCCCTGGTCGGGAGGCACATTTGGGCATCCTCTGAGCCCTGTGAGGACGGTGGAGCGTGTGGGGGAGGGTTTGCATTCAAAACAAAGCAAAGACAAAGAAAACCCAGCACCCTGTTTACGTAGTGAGTCAGCCAAACACTTGCTAGGTTGGGGTGTGTGTGTGTGGGTGTGTGTGTGTGTGTCCTGGCAAGCTGGGGCGGGTGGGGAGGCCATCCTAGAGTTTGGAGGATGAAGCAGCAGCTGGGGGACTCAGCCAGCCCTTCCCCAGACACCTCCCACTCTGCACCACTTCAGCCAGCTGGGAAAAATAAAAATCAAGTGATGGGTGAATTTACTCCTGCCTGGATCAGCACAGCCGGACTCCTGCTGGCTCTGCAGAGAGAGCTGTTTTCATTATCACCCTCTCCCTCCCCCACAGCCCTCCTTCCTCTCCTAGAGTGGGAGGGGGCCGATCTGAGGGGGTATGGGCGGGGCTGGAGCCCTTTGGAGAGCCGCCTGGGACTTGCAGTTAATCTTGGGTCCTAAAGGGTTAAGTTGGCCCCTCCTTAGACATCCTGCTCCAGGGAGGTCCAGTCTCCTCAGTACTTTCTGGGGGTACAGGGACAGATCACCCCTAGAACTCTGTGGTCTGGCCAGCTCCTTGCTCAGCACATTTTAATTTCGCATTTATAGCTAGGTTTCTCCTAAACAGGATTCAGGATTTGGCATTTCCATCTAAGGAAGTACTTTGTCCAACTTGGGGGTGGAAGAATGAGTTCACAGCTTCCCTGTTATTTCTCAGGGGCTTCCCAGTGTGGAGGCAGAGATAGACAGGTAACCACAGGACGCCCAGGGTTGGCACCAGAAACCTCTGGGAACCTGCTTTTTTGCTGTGTGTCCTTGGAATGTGGCTGACTTCCCCCATCTCCACCTCAGTTTCCCCATCTATGGAAAGGCTGTTGGTGCCTCACTTCCTCACATCTAGGGGTGGGAGGGGGTCTTTGGTCATCCCTGCTACTGATCAGTGGCTTGAGGACAGAGGGAAGGCCAAGATTTGTGGGAGCCGGGCCAGGGGAGAGCAGGAGGCGCTAGAGCAAGCAAGCATGCGGGCTGTGCGTCCCAGGCTGGATCAGATGTTCCATTCTGGGCTGGTCCCTGGGGCTTAGGTGTTGCTGCGCCTTCACTCCTGGAGTTTCCGCCTGTGGGTGTAATTACAAACAGGCGCCGAAGCAAGTAGGGGCTGCACAGTGATGGAGCACCCGGCTTCCCCAGCACACAGTATAGGGACAGATGAGGCTCTCTATAGGGACTCTCTGCTGGGAAGGTCTTACCCCAACTCTCCGTTGGCTGCAAAACCTAGAACAAAGCCCTGTGGTGCATCCCGTGTGCCCCGCCCCATGCCCAGCACTTATAACTCACACAGCCCTCCTGCCAACGCTCTGAGTCTTCATGGGTCTGCCCCCATTTGACAGATTCAAACACTGAGGCTCCAAAGACTCAAGTTGGGGGCTGTTCAAAGATCCTAGATGGAGCTTGAGGATTTCAAGGACTCCTGGAGTTCTAGGATTCCCAGTTTCTACGGGGCATCCAACTGGTCTGGGGAGCCTAAGAGCCTGAGTTATGGGGGGGCAGGGGGGTGCGGAGTGGAGTAAGTCCAGGGCATCTGCATTTTCCCAGTGCACCCCAGCTAGTTCTAAGCCTCTGTTGAGAACGCATGGAGGTTAATGGGAGCCATGGAAGTTTGTGGTACAAGAGAGTAACAGAACGTCCAAGAGCAGCTTTTGTAAGATTTGTCCAGGTAAGTTAATGGAGACCTGAACTCTGCTGTCTCCTGGAGTGGAGATCAAGGGATGAAGCTGGGAGACATTAGCATGAATAATCATGTAGGTGGTCCAGAGTAGGGAGGAGGCTCAGAGTTCTGGGTTGGGTGGCAGGACAGGTAGACATGCATTTGGGGGAAGATGCGGGGTCCTGTTTGGGACGGATTACATTTGGGGTGCCTGTGGCATTCAGGGGGAGGTGTGCAGCTGACACTGGCCCCTTGGGGCTGTGTCGCCTGCAGAAGGACAGGGAAACTGCCTCTGGTGAGTCTGGGCTGGCCATGAGAGAAGAGGGAAGACCACTTTAACGTGACACAGGTTAAACCTGTTTAGCTTCTGGAACATTTCACAGCTTGAACCTCCTTCCCATTCTGGCTAGATTTATCCATCATCTCTCTTCAGGAAAACCTCAAGTATGCCTGCTCACCATTTCAGTGTGGGATTTCTTTGTCAATGCCTAGGGACCTTTGTGAGCACAACTAACCACCCTTCTGGGGGCTTTGACTGCAGTGCACTGGGCGAGGCTTCAGGGACAGATGGGGGACTAGGGATGGGACTTTGTTTCTTGGCAGCATCTCCAGCCTTCATGCCAAGGGCAGGGTGGGCCAGGCCCTGTGGGGCTCCCACAGGGCCCCACCCAGCTTAGCTGCGGGTGGAGAAGCCTTTCGCGGTGTTGCAGGTGGTCATGGGAAAAACATCAACCAAACGTTGAGCGGGTGTGCAGTGTGGTCCTGGCCAAGCCTCTGTCTAGTCTTTTCCCACTCAGCTTTCTCCTTTTTAAGGCAGGGTGTGGTGGCGCCCCCTGGTGACTTAGCCGAGAAGTCCACCTCTGCATAGTCCACATGCATCCCCAAGACAGAAGTTCAAGACTGGGCCTGGGGGGAAGAACCAAGATGAACAACTGAAAATAAAGTGCTTCTTCTTCCTCTCTCTTCCTACCTGCCTGTTCACCTTCACTGCTGCACCTTTCCTTAAAAAAAAAAAAAAAAAAAAAAAAAAAGGCGATTGTGTTGAACGCAGAGAGGTAGAAAATAATGTGCAAATGGGGGGTAGGTTGTTGGCAATGATTTTAAGACTAAGTACCACGTAGCTGTTAGTCCACACCAAGTCTGTGTGAGGTGGGCTGCAGGCATGGACTCATGTTTTCCTCAGGACAAGCTGATGAGGAAAGGATTGTTATGCTCCCATTTTACAGAAGGGGAGCTGAGGCGCAGAGGGGTCAAAGCCATGCAAGAGTTGCTGGGATGGAGCCTGGCTCCTCTCCTTGGCATTCTGCTGCTGGTCAGGCCCCACAGGACAGTCAGGTCCAACTGGAGGGGATGTACTGACATGGCAGCTGGGGTCGGGAGCAGAGACCCTTTCTGACTGCTGGTTGGCGTCAGGATCTTGCTACCGGCATCAGGACATCGCCCCTCATCTCAGGAGGGAAGGCATGTTGAAATCTGATGTGGAGGATGCTGTTGGGGGTGGAGGTTATGGGTGGGTCCCAAGGAGAAGGCCTTCGTGGCTAGGCCACACAGAGCATTCCCATAGCCCCCTACTGGACTCTCAGACACTACAGGGGTGGATGAGGGTGGCGGGGGTCCCAGCAGGGCTGAAAGGGTGCCCAGGAATCTGGAAGAGAAGAGAGACTGAAGGCACTGGTGTTGATCTAAGAACGTGCAAGCCCCCAGGCCTGGTGGGCAGTGTTCGTGCGCAGGGGAGACTTGCTCTGCAGTGCCCAGAGCACCCCCAGAATCCACCTTGACTATAGACAGCCCAGCACAAAGTTTCTACCCATAGCTGCCCTTTCCCACCCCTCTCCCCTCCCAGGGACCTGGAAATGCACCCACTCTGGGCTCTAATTCCCTTGCACAAGTCATTTGCTGGCCACTGGGCTTTGTTTCTTCATCTGTAGGATACTGCTAAGAATATCTACTAGTGCCCTCATGTGGGGAAACATACACAACCCCCTGGCAGGATTACTGGTAGTGATAACACAGCTCCACTGTACACACTGTGCTCCTGGCTGGCTCAGCATCCCCCAGTGTCCATTCCGCCATCCTCACACACTCCTCTGTTGGTGAGGCACTAGTAATGCCTGTCTTACAGATGCCGAAATGGAGGCACAGAGTGGTTGAGTACCCGAGAAGGTCACACAGCGGGAGGTGGCCACGGCTGTGTCCCCACCACTGCCCCATGCCCCCCAGCACTCCGTGAGCTCCCAGTGGCTGCCAGCCGCTGGGCTCTGTGCCCTAGGCTTCCTCCTCCATCCCCCAGGCAGCCTTTGTGGGCTTCTCAGGGTGCAGATTAATCCCTGGATCTCTTCTGCCAGGGTTTTCAGAACTCCAGTGTTTTCAGGAAGAAACCAGAATCCTAGAACCGCTTTCTAGGAGCAAGGCTCTGCCACCCCCACCCCCCACCCCCGGCTCCAGAGAAGCACCAGCCAGAATGGTTCACCTCAGGCCCCCAAGTGCAGGTCCTTGCCTGTCTTCACATCTTATTTGCTCTCCCGGAGTCCCCTTGTCCTCTAAGATGTCCCCCAAGGGTGCCAAGTCCTCATGTGTACCTTTCTGTGTTCTTGGAATTCACTGCATCTTCTCCCGGGAGCTCAAACAGGAGTCTGAGGACTCAGCTCTTCCCCAGGGGGCTCCAGGACACAGTGGACTTGACAGAAAACCCAGAGAAGCCAGGAACTCACCTGGCCCTGGTGGCTTGGGCGATCGCTGAGCAGCCAGGAGGCTCAGGGCGTGTGTGATTGAGCCATGAATAACTGTTCCCAGAGCCTGGAGCCTAGAGTGGCCTGGCTGAGTCAGTTAGGGGAGTGGCTGCTAGGGATCCCAGAGCTGCTGTGTCAGGGCAAGGCAGGCCGGAGGCCATGACAGAGCCTGGCACCTGGCACTGATGTCACTGGCTGACTCCTGCAGCCCTCAGTGATCTGGGAAACCGGATGTGTGACATCCCGGCGGGGATGGAAGAAAGAGTGGGCAGGGGAGGGAAGCCACTAAACAGAGATTGTGTTATCTCAGTTGATCCACACAAGGCCGGGTTCGGAGAGTGATCCGTTTTACTACTGAGGGAATGAGGTTCACAGAGGTTATGTCACCTGCTTAAGGTTACACAGGGTGTCACCAGCAGGTCTGTAGGAGAAGCAACATAGACTAGTTATTTCAACCGTGTCAGATCTTCCTAGTTGAAGCCAGTGACCTTGGACATGTGCCTTCACCTTTCTGAGCCTTGGTTTCTTCAGCTGTATTAATAACGGTTCACACTCAAGACACTGTGTTAGATTCCTTTTTTTTTTACCTGTATTTACTCATTTAATTCTCAAAACAACTCCATGAGGCAGGAGCTCATTATTTTGCCTGCAGTCTCAGAGCAGCTGACCCAGCAGGTCCCAGATGCTGTGCTCTTAGATGTGTGCGTCAGTGTGTCTGCAAAATGCAGGTTGGTTTACACAACAAATATTTACACAGCTCCTACTATGGGCCAGGCAGGCGCTGTGCTGACAGAAGGGAACTTGTTCCTAATAGTGCTTTCAAGTACAGTAGGGGAGACAAAAACCAAGCAAACACATATCTACTACTTCAGATAGTAACAGGTGTGATAAAGAAAAAGCCACTAGATAAAGGGATAGAGAGAAATGAGAAGTGGGTAGTCAGGGAAGGCTTCCTGGAGGAGGTGATATATAAATAATAAGAGGGAATAAGCCAAGGGGATATCAGAGAGACACGGATTTCAGAGTGAGGACACCACATCTGCAAAGGCCCTGAGCTGGTGCAGTGAGCCAAAGAAAGGAAAGGGTGGCAAGAGAAGATGTTGGGGTAAGAATTTGTCAACTCACATAGGCCTTGGAGGGCGTGGTAAGGATTTTGGAGGCACCAACACCTTTATTACTAAAGGGTGTCATACACATGAAACCTGGGTGTAATAAGTATTTAATAAAAGATCTTCTGGGGTTTTCTGGTAGCTCAGGTGCTAAACCGGTAGCTGGGGCACGAACCATGTAAAACCCAAAGATCTGGGTTCACTACCCAGTGCCGGGGGGACAACCAAAGATAAATAAAAACTAAGTCCTCTTCCTCCTCTCCCTCTCTTAAAAAAAATCTTTACTTTCCATGAACCAGTCCTGAGCCAGACAACACAGTGACTTCTTCACCACGGTGGACAACAACTGCACCTTCTCCAGGTGACAAGAGTCCCAACCTTAGGGAAGTTTCCATCTTTTCAACATGCTCCTTCCTTCGATACTCAGCTCATTCCGAGGTTACATTTTAGAGTTCTCAACCCAATGTAATTAGTTAGTGCCCCAATATAATTCACAATTATATGTAAACTTTCCATGTTTTCATTAAATGAAAAAAATGGAAAAATCTTCACTCACATTTTTACTATTATGGCAGGGTACACATAACGAAATTTCGTCACTCCCCAAGGAAACCACACCCATTAGCAGTCACACCCCGTTTCCCCTCCCTCCAGGTCAAGGCAAACCATTAACTTCTTTCTGCCTCCAGGGATTTGCCTATTGTGGATTGAATAGAAGTGGAATCCTACCATGTGTGGCCTTTGGGGTCTGACGTATTTAATTTAGCGTAATGTTTTCAAGGTGCATCCATGCTGTAGCCTATATTCGTACTTTGTTCCTTTTTATGGCTGAATAATATTCCATTGTATGGCTAGACTACTATTTTGTTGAAGGGGCAGGCAGGAATGAAGGTGAGCAGGCAGGCAGGACGAGAGAGGAGGAAGGAGCATTTATTTCATCATTTTAGCTCATCTTGGTTGCTCCCCCAGGTCCTGAACCTGGGCCCATGGGATCTGTGTGGACTGTCAGTGACTTTCCCCACTGGGCCTCGGAGACATGCTGAATGGACTACATTTTGATTATTCTTTCCTTAGATAATGGACATTTGGGTTGTTTGTACCTTGTAGTGATTGTGATTCGTGCTATTGTAAACATGCGTATATAGGTCTAAACACCTGTTTTCAGCTCTTTGGGGTCCATACCTAGGAAATGAATTATTGGGTCATATGGCGAATCTATGATTAAATTGAGGCACAGCCAAAAGGTTTTTCACAGCACCCCATAATATTTACATTGTTATTATAAGACCTCAAGTTCCCTGCTAGCTCCCCAGCGACCTCTAACACCCCTCACCCCAAAAGGCGGGAGTCTGGGGCCTGGAGTCTGCCCCCGGCCCCTCCCTCTCCTCGCCCCGCCCCGCCTTGCTCCCTGACCCCACCCCCACCCCGCCTTGGACTCACCAGAGCCCCTCCCGCAGGGGTTCGGCGATGTGGAGCAGGTGCGGATGACCTCGGAGGGCTCCGACTGTCGCTGCAGGTGCATCATGCGGCCGCTGAGCAAGGATGCGTGCAGCCGGGTGCGCAGCGGGCAGGCGCGGGTGGAGGACTTTTACACCGTGGAGACCGTGAGCTCCGGGACCGACTGCCGCTGCTCCTGCACGGCCCCGCCCTCCTCGCTCAACCCCTGCGAGAACGAGTGGAAGATGGAGAAACTCAAGAAGCAGGCCCCCGAGCTCCTCAAGGTAGGCTTTCTGGGGTGACCGGGGTGCGGACCTAGCACGCCGGCCCGCAGGGAGCCAGACTATCCTTCCAATGACAGGTCTGCTGCGCTGGAAGGCAGGTGCTCTTAACACCCCACTTCACAGGTGAGGACACAGAGGCTCCAAAGGGAAGCCACTGCTTGCCCAAGGCCGTTTGGTCGGTAAATGGTGGAGTCAGGATTTGGCTGGCTTACCGGATTACAGTCTCTTACCACTGTGTCCAGTATCCTGTATTGCTCCCAAACCAGTTCCTCTAGGGATACCTACATATAGGCCCCTGCGCCCCCATCCAAAAGTAGAAGGTTCCTAGTGGATACAATTTGGTGGTGGTTTGGGGGGTGTGGGAATGCTCACATTCTTCTCATAAAAATGAATAAGTAATAGCATTCCTCAACCCCCCCCCCCAATAACCTCCCAAATCATGCCAAGTAGGAATGCTTGACTGTTCGATTAGTGGGAGAAACCTGTAGAGTGTTTCAAATTTTAAAAGCGTGGCGCTTTGTTGTATTTAATGTAATAACATCTCCCATATTTAAGTACTGCCTGCTTGCCAGATGTCACGCTAAGCTCTTTTTCACATTATTCCTCTCACTTCTTAAACCGTTCAGGGAACTATGGGATCACTATCCTCACTTCTAGGCAAGAAATTGAAGTTTGTAGAAGTGAGGTACCTGGCCGAAATGCTCACCTAATGACAGGTAGCCTTGAGTCTCATTCAGGTGCATTTTGTGCCCACCCCCTGGCAGAGGCAGAGAAAGAACAGCAGCTCGGGGGGGACACAGCCCATTCCAGGCCTCACTGCCAGGACCCATGACATGGATGGGCACGTAGAAGCTAAATCACAGTCCCCAAGCCAGCCGGCACCTTTGTACCGCTCATACCACGCTCAGCTTGGTGCTGGGTTGGCTTGGGGGAGCTGGGATTCAAACCCAGGGTCTGCTGTGTGCAAAGTATGCGTTCTAACCACCTTGCATACCTCTCCTTCTTTTTCTAAAGGAGCAGATTTTGAGGTGTCTTTTGAGAGTATATTTTTCTTTTGAACTTCTTACAAACGTGTGTCTCTTTGGCCTTCTTGGTGTCAGCTGTGACGTTGACTGAGATCACAAGTCAGTCCACCAGTCTCGTGGATGCCGGGAGAACACCCAAGCCTGCGGGTCCGAGACAAAAGACTTTATCACTCACGGCAGCCAGAGTGTCTCCGTTTTCTCTCACTGGTTCTTCCAGCTCCATCGGGGTGATGCAGTGAGGACTAGTGAGAACCAGAAAAATGGGCCCACGTGGTGGGGTGCTTTTCAAGAGAGGATCCCCAGACATAGAGAATCTGAATGTTTCTCTCTGGCACCGAGCCTGCTTTTCCTACTCTGGAAGGAAACGCTGTCTTGATTGTGTTCGGTGGCTGTTCCATGTCCACGGTCGGCTGCAACAAGACAATACTTCGACACGCGAGACACGCACGGCAGCAAGGGGCCTGTGGGGCACTGTCTCCCAGTATCTGGCTGAGAATATTTTCTTTAAGTTTAGCTTTTAGAGGTGTACCCTGGTGGCCCAGAGGATAAGGCCACTGGACACAGTCCATGGCCCCCAGGACCCAGGTTCAAGACCCAGGACTGGGGGGAACAACCAAGATGAGCAACTGAATGAGTAAATGCTTCTTCCTCCTCTTGCTTCCTGCCTGCCTGCACTTTACAAATTTTTTTTAAACTTGAATTTTATTTTTGTAACAACTGAATGGATACTAAAACTCTCCAAGTTGGTGGGAGGTGTTTGAATTTTAGACCAAGTGGCCACTTGGCAGTCCGTGGATCTTACTCCCTTGAGTCTCACTAGGGCCCTGACTCCAGAACTGAGGCCACAGGCCAGTCTTCTGTTCCAATTCCAAGCTTACTTCTCAAGAACTAAATTGGAAGCACACGACGTGAAAGCACACAAAACTTTTCATAAATGCTGGCTAATTTAATCCTTGCCACAACTCAGTAGAGAGGGAACTCAGGTCCCATATTTACTGGTGGGGGAATCTGAGGCTCAGAGAAGAATTATAACTTGCCTAAGATCACACAGCATTAAAGATTTGAGCCCAGCAATTCTCTGCCCTCTGGAGAGATGTCTGGACAGCTCTCAGCCAGGAAACCCTGATCCCTTAGGCCTTTAAGGTGCACAGTGGACGTGAAGGTTTTTGTTCAGCCTTATATACTGGAGTGGGATGGTGGTGGGATTGACCCATCAGGTAGGGTTAGAGGAGGAAGAGAAGATATTCTGCCTCCTTGACACCTAAGAGCAAAGGTGGGTACCAGAGAGGTATCCAGGGAACCCCAGGAGGAGAAGGGGCCAGAGGAGGCATGAAACAGGACTGAGTCTCTCCCCATCAGCTGGAGACTCTGTGGGCATTCCCCCTCAGGAGGACATGGAGGGAGGGAGAGGGTATCTACCTGACCTGTACCAGCCCCTTGTCTCTACCCCAGCCCTTCCCCTTAAGCTAAGAACTCTAGCTATGATTTGACCTTAGTTGCAAGACTCAGAAGAAAAGGAAAGGAACTCCAGCTCCCCTTTCTTGGGGAGGCTGATTGATGGGGCTTGCTTCTCACCTCTTCACAACCTTTCCTTCTGGATGTGAACCAGACATGGCCCCCACCCTTTTGGAATCCCCAGTCTTGTGGGAACAGAGCTGACCCCAACAGTGATGTGATCCATGCTGGACCGAGGGAATGTAGGAATACAGAAGAGAAGGAACATTCAGGCTGGGCTTTGAGGGATGTGTAGGAGTCCCTCACAAACTTCCCATTCAGCTGGGCTCTCTCCCCCTCAGCTGGAGATGCTCTGTGGACAGTCCCCAGAGGAGGAGGATGGGGAGAGTCCATGAGGGATCAGGGATAAGAAATGAGGGCATTCTGGGTCAGAGCAAGTAGACTAGGTGTGGCACTGGCTGCTTCCCGGCCTCTCTCAGCCCCACCTCTGCCTGCCAATCCCTCCAACACCATGCTTCTCAGACTATCTCATTGCTGAACAACCTGTTTCTAAATATCTGTCAAGAAGCAATGCTTTGGTAAAATCCGATACAAATGATGAGACTAAAGAATGAAAATGAAACAAAAACAGACAAGCCAATACAAACCCAGTGTTTTATTATTAAAGTCAACGGGTATGAAATTGCTCTGTCAAATGACTAACAGTTTATAAAAGCCTACTCTCCCTTTTTATAATTACTTGATCACAGATGAGTCACGAACAGCCTGGACCGGTGTTGGTCCGTGGACCGCACTTAAAGTAGCCTGACTACAACCTGCCCTGTTTCTTCTCCCCTCCAGTTCTTAGTACGAACTGTTCCCTCTGCTCAGAGTATCCTTTGCCTATCATCTTTGCCTCCTCTATGCTCCTCTTTCAGAGCTCAGCTCAGACAGAACTTCCTCCTGGCAGACTTTACTAATCCACACCCACTGCCCGACGAGGTCAGCTCCCTGTTCTTAAAGATCTGGGCACCTATGTGTTACCATCCGTGTTCCCCGATGGGCACCTCAGTGTTATTCTGCATTCTTTGACAGCCTGTGAAGGATCACATCCGGCTCATCACTGGCCCCAGTGCCTGGCCCAGGGTCAACATTTGTTGTAGTTAAAGAGGGTGGCGGCAGCAGATCCCGGAGGGCTCGAATGCTGGACTGGGGAGAGGAGAAGCTACACACGGGTACTGGGGTTAAGTGGTAGGGTGAGACCCGTGCTGGACACTGTGCTCTGAGGAGCCAGTGATGGTACAGTGCAGCTGGGAGGGTGTCAGTCAGCCTTCTGGAATAGTCATCTTCATGCTGAATCATGGAGCCCTTGCTGTGGGCCACTGTGCTGAGCCCGGTCCAGACATTATTTCCTATCACCCCATTTCCTGGCGAAGGAAGCTGAGGCACGTATGAGTCCAAGTGTGTGACTCTCAGACTCTACTCCCCTGAGCCCTAGGCAAACCTCAGGGCCCGAGCAGGGCTGGAGGGGAGCAGAGAAGACTTCAGGGCCTACCCTGCTTTCCTCAGAAGCCTCCAGCCCCATTTTCTGCTTTAGAGATCAGTCAGCTCAGAGAAAAGCTCTGACTTCAAACCTCCTGGGAGAGTGGGAGTAAAGCTGGTTTGGAAACAGCTGGCCAGGGCCAGGCAGGAGCTCTGGGCTGAGAAAGCTGCAGGCTGGGTGTGGAGGGCTGGCTGAGGCAGCTGGCTTCCCGAGGAGCCAGGGCAAGCAGATTCCCAGCCAACCCACTATGCCAGGGCGTCCCTGATACTCTGCCTGGCATCTTAGCCACCTGGAGGGAAGTGTCATATCCTGATGGGGTGTGACAGAGAAGGGGAGGGGAGGGGCAGCTGTAGGAAGGAACCTGAGATGATCAAGGGAGACCCAACATCTGCTACGGACCTGTTGTGCAAGGCCGCCCCCTCCTCAGCTTCGGTTTCCCCATCTGAACAGAGACAGGAAAGTATAATAGGAAAGAAGTTTGGGGTGATGCCCTTCTAGGTCCTGGCTCCACTTCTGAACACCAGGTGGCCTGGGGCAAGTCACCCCACCTCCCTAAGTCGTGGCTAACCAATCTGAAAGCTGAAGAGAAAACTTGTCCAAACCTTGTCTTAGGTGGGGTCCCTCAAAGTAGACCCTGAGGCCAGCGAGTCATGTGCAAGTGATTTATTAGGAGAGTGCCCCCAGGTGAGACTGGCACAGAGGGGTGTGGTCTCAGACCAGGAGCCAGCCTCAGCCCTGGGAGACACTGGAACGTGAATGACAGCTCAGTTGCCACACTGGGGGAAGGGGTTGGCTTTCTGAATGTCCACATCAGCCAGGCATAGTCCAAGGGCCACCCCAGGAAGACACAGACCCCCCCGGGCACTGGGAGTAAACTGGCTCTTTGAAGAGAGTCACAAATGCAGGCTGTTGGAGGTGGGGCACACGGGAGTATCCTGCAGGGGCTGTGGGTGGAGGTTCTCCATGTTGTGTTCAGGACCCACCTCCTGAGGCATTTGTGAGGATTAAGTGACATGACTCATTAAAGCCCCTACCACTGGGCCCACCACACGGTAAATGTGAAAAGATGGCATCTCTTCCTCTTCTCATGACTCTTGCAGGCTAAGGGCCCAAGCAGGCCATTCTGGGGCTCTGGGGCTCTGGGGTTCTGCGCTGCACTGGCCGTTGCGGGGCCCTCTCGCTGACCCTCTGCTCCCCCGGCAGCTGCAGTCCATGGTGGACCTCCTGCAGGGTACGTTGTACAGCATGGACCTGATGAAAGTGCACGCCTACATCCACAAGGTGGCCTCCCAGATGAATACCCTGGAGGAGGTAAGGTGTTGACGCTGGAGTCCACTGGGAGCTGGATCCCGCAGGGAGGTGCAGGCCCTGCTCCAGCCTTCAGGGAAGCCATCTGAGTGGGCTCTAGGGGCTGCAGGAGGCCCGGGAGGAGAAACGGAGGCGCCTGCTGGTTGTAGGTAAGCAGTGTGGATAGGGCTGGACTTGCTCCGCAGCCCTCACCTTGCTGTAGCGTGGGGTCACCCTGCATATACAACACCATGTGAGGGGAGCTCCTGGGGTGGTGCACCATGGCAGGGCAGGCAGAGGTGCTGAGTGTCCTCTCCTGGTCAGATCAAGTATACTGTGGGCTGGGAAGGTGGCCAGGGCTGTCCCCTGATGACAGGGACCGAGTTGGGCCAGCACAGGGCTCCAGGCCATGGGTTGGAGGTTTGCATCTCTGTTGGCACAGCCTGGCCTCCGCCTGTTTCCTGCATCCGGCCTCTGCTGGGAGCCTGGGGACGTGCAGCTGCCAGGAGCAGGCATGGAGGCTTCCTTTCCCAGCTTCCTCTCCAGAGGGAGGGGGCATCGGGGCATCCTGTGCCCCAGGGTGGGAGATTAACCCCTTTCTCGCCCCAGAGGTGGGGCCACAGGGACTCGATTATTCAGAATGTTTGTGAGCACTTACCGTGTGGCAGACCCACGCCAGCAGGGAGAAAGGGAGCAGTTATTTGCCCTGCGCCCCCGGTTCCCGCCAGGCCCGTTGCCAGCGCTGAAGTTAGCCCCTGACTCCTCTTGTCATCTTAGGAAATGCTCACTTACTTCATGTATCTGTGAACCAGAGGGTCCAGAGGCTCTGTCTTCTGGGACTGGAACAAATCAGAAATGATTTCAGCAGTCACAAAGCAATGATTTTTAAATGACCTTCCAGTTTGCACTATCGTGCTTTGCTTCTGTCACTAAGCGATGTCTCTACGAAGTAAAGCTTTGGCTGGTGCTGGTTTGAGGGAGCGGGGTCCCAGCTTCCCTCTGCTCTCTTTGCCAGTGGATCTTGAACAAGGGCGACTTGGGTCCCCAGGGATCAGTTGACAATATCTGAGAGACACTTTTAGTTGTCACCACTTGGGGGAGGTGGGTAATAAATACTTTTGGCTTCTACTGATTAAGTGCTTCTAACAACTATCATGCACAGGATGGCACCTGAAACACAGCCGTGTGACAAATGTCAGTGGTGCTGAGGTTGCGAAATCACCTTACACAGTTTGACATCCATCTTCCTAGTGGACTAGTTGGGAAGGCACTTGCTTGTTGGTTCCTTAGTCTTTCTCACCTTCACAGTAACCCTGACATGTAGGTGTTATTTTATATGGATCCTCATTTTACAGGCGGGGAAACGGAGGCGCAGAGGTGAGTCAGTAGCTTAAGGACTCCAGGAAGGAGAGAGGATGGATTTGAACCCCTCTCTGTCTGGCTCTGCCTTGCTGCTCTTTAGTCCCCGAGTCTGTTTACACCAGGACTGACTGGACAAAATCACTTTCCCATTACCTTCTCCTCTAGAAAACTTCCTGTCGATGAAATGCTGATGTTCCATGTCTTCACAGCAGAGAGTTGCTTCCTTCATCCAACTTTGGTCTCTCCTGCTTCAGCAGGTTTCCTTAGTCCTGCCCACCGGACAAGGCCAGCCTGAGCGACACCCGAGGAATAGGGACTGCTGAGTATGGGGACTCCACAGAGATTAGCATGCTGGTTCTGAGCAGCCCGTTTGTTCCCTGTAGGATTCGGAACCAGGGCTAGATCCAGGGGGCTGGCCAAATCCAGGCAGGGCCCCCCAGAAAAGGGGTGACAAGGCAGGGAAGGAGAATAAGAGCAGGGAAAGGCAGCTTGGGGGCTATGGAGGAGCCGACACAACCTGGGAGAGAAGTCAGCGGCCTGGACACTAGGAGGGAGCAGAGACTTTCCTGTCGCAAAACCCGAGAATTTCATTTCTTGAGTATTATAGAAAAAGAAGGTATTTATATGCTTATCTATTACTTGCTAAATGAAAAAATATATTTAAAGTAGCAGAAGATTGAGAACCACTTAAATGACTGTCCTCAAAGGCCTGGCTTGATAAGAGATGGCTCATCTGTACAATGACATGCCGTGAGGTTGATAAAAGGAAGGGAAGCACTGGATAGACAGATATGGAAAGTTCTTGAAATAAACTCAACTGAAAAAGCGAAGTATGAGCATGCCCTGGTGGAATAGTGGTTAGGTCCACTGCCTCCAGCTGAGGCACAATCCACATACATCCCCAGGACCCCAGTTCAGTCCTGGAGCCCAGGAGAAGAGCTAAGATGAACAACTAAGTAAAATGAATAAAATGTTTCTTGAATAAAATGTTTCTTCCTCCTCTCTGCCTGCCTGCCTGCCTGCTTGCCTTCATTCCTGCCTGCACCTTTCCTTTAGGGGGAAAAAAAAGAAAAAGGAAATTATTAAAAAAGAAGCTCATAACCATTGCTAACACTGAGAAGCAAAGGTGGGAGAAAAGTTTTGTAGACCCATTCGTATCTTTTTAATTTAGTACCATGGGCATAGATTACCTGTTTTTTCATTCATTCGCATGAAATAAGAGTCACTGCAGGGTCTCTTAGCAGCGTGATTCTTCCACCCTCACCCTGGGGTCCCCCGCCTATACCAGGGGGTCCTGCTCAGCAGACTAGGCAGCAAGCCCTGACGGCAGAAGCTGGTTGTCTCCCCGCCCCGACAGAACGGGGAACATCAGGGGAACACCTGGGTCCTATTCCCACAGAGCATCAAGACCAACCTCAGCCGGGAGAACGAGGAGGTACGTGAGAGCATCCGCCACTTCAGCAGGCAGCTGCAGCACCAAGAGAACCAGTCAGCCATCCTGATGAGCATCAAGAAGGAGCTTTCCAGCCTGGGGCTCCAGCTGTTGCAGAAGGACGCGGCTGCGGCCCCGGCCACCACGCCTGCCACCAACCCTGGGAGCAAAGCTCAGGTGAGGCCGTGTCTCTGGTTGCAGGGCCAGGAGTTAGGGCCGGGGGCTGGGAGCACCACGTGCTAGGGCCTCAGCCCTGAGGGCTGAGAGAGTCCATGATAGGGCAGAGCCAGAGGCCGCCCCCCGAATAGTCAGTGTAGTCGGGGAGCTAGGGGGGACAGCAGAGTCCTAGTTCGATCCTAGTCCATGAACCAGGCATTTGGCGTGTTCTCATTCACTTTTCCAAACTAGTGTGGTGAGGTTGTGAGAGAGGACCCCACCGGCCTGGCCCTCGGGGTCCCACCTGCTGTGTGTGGGCCGCTGCCTGGGTCAGGTCTGCTCATGGTAGGTGGGCAGTGCCTCAGGGAGCCCTGCAGACTAATACCAGTTCACCCAGCCCAACTCCTGCAGCAAACACCACGCATTCCCTAGCAAGCTCAGAGCGCAGAGGGAGCAGAGACACTGGTTTTATCACCAGATGGAGCCACCCACGACATAGCGCACCTTTGTGAGTATTTGAAAAAGGCCCTCCTCCAGTAGACAAATCACAGGAGGCTCTGCCACTGGGCAGATCAATAAGAATGAAGAGCCCCCTGTGGTTGGATGCATTGCATGAGTCTTCTTGTGTGTGGCTTGGCAAAGGCTGTGCAGACTGAATTTCAGCTCCTCATGCCCCCTTGGCCAGTAGGACATAACCCCACCAGGTCCACAGCAGCCTCGGAGCAGCCACTGACCTCTGTGGGATCCCTGTTCTCAGCCTGACTTCCTCACAGACATTATCCGGGATAACCCCATAACCCCCTGCGAGGAGAGCTCACATGGAGAGAGGGCAGCTTGCAGGGCTGGAACCTGCTTCTGTGTGACTGCCAGGCCCTGTTCTTTCTCCCACCCCTCGGTCTCCCGTGCTGATTTTGTTTTGAGGGGACCATTCGTGCCTGCAGCTGGAACCGCCTAGATGCCGACAGCGTGGAGGAAGCCTGGTGCCTTGGCCCAGAGCTGGCTTCCTGCCCACGCGGGTGCCAAGTCCACAGGCGCGAATGAATCCTGCCCTGGCGGCAACACAGATCTATTTGCTGTATCTCCTGGAGATTCTGCCTAACAATGGGTGATGTCACAGGCCCTGTGTTCGCGTGCCAAGCAGGCATCAGGGACATTTAAAAGGAAATGAACATAACAAAGTTGACAAAATGTTAGAAACTGCCTGCCCTCGGGGTGGGGTGACCAGCCGGCCTGGTTTGCCTGGGACCGAAGCATTTTCCCAGATTGCAGACCTTTCAGTGCTGTCACTAGTATGAGTGGGTTACCCTGCCCAGGACCCTGAGACCCTCTGCCCTGCTCACACACAAAGACCAACGAGTGACAGAGACAGGACTGGGGAGCTGACCTCCGCCTGCCTGCAGGAGCTGGCCGTGCTAGGCTGCTCCCTGGAGTCTAACCTTGTAGGCTGGGCTTCAGGACGCCAGGGGAGCTGGGAGCTGCGTGGGGAAATAGAGGCACACTGCCGCCATGGATGTAGCCACTATGGGAGGAATGCTGCGAATTCATGAGTATGGGGTCACACCCCATGCAGCATGGCCACTCCAGCGCCCCCATACTCCACAACCCCTACCCCAGGCCTGAGATTTCCCTTCTCTCCCAGGACACAACTGGAGGGAAAAGCAAAGTCACCAACATACACAGCAGCGTGCAGAAGAGCTTTGCAGACAGGGGCCTCGCAAGACCTAAGGAGAAGCTGCTGAAGGCGGAGAAGCTGAGGAAGGAGGGCGGCAAGAGCCGGTCTCCCCTGCCCTCAGCCAAACCCCGGACCCTGGCTCAGCAGCAGGCCGTGATCCGAGGCATCACTTACTACAAGGCGGGCAGGAAGGAGGTGACTGAGACTGTAGCTGGTGAGTCCAGGGCATCAGAGCCTTGTGTGGGGACGGGCTCACTGACGGAGGCCCACGCCCCAAGGATCCCTTCCAGGAAGCGCGAGTCTCTGCAGTCAGACTGCCCCAGATTTCCGCTCCACTTGTGACGTGTTAGGTAGCCTTTGCTCAAGCCCACGTGGGGTGGTCAGGGATGAAATGGTTTAGCCAACACAAAAGACTAGTAGGTTCCTTTCCAGTATTTACAGCTGGCTCCACCCCCCTGGACTTTCCTTTTTCAAAGAGTAGCTGAAGGTCCACGCTGCACTTGCCGTGTTTCCCAGAGAGTCTGCCTGTCACAGAGCTCCCAGTCCAGTGGGGGGAAAGCATGGCTGTGATCAGGCAGAGGCCACAGGCAGGTGGCAGAATGGGGCTGCAGCCAGGCCAGGGCTCCCAGAGTGTACAGGGGGCCTTTGGGGTACCTCTCACTTCCAAACTGGAGCACGTGACCTCTCCAGCATTCTCCCACTTGTCGTCCCAGAGGCGCGCTCACGGACTCCTGCATTTTTCCTGCAGCAGCCTCCTGGACCAGTGAAGGGCGAGCAATTGACTGAGAAACGAGAAAAGTTCCAAGAGTGCACAAATTTCTGAGCCATCCCTATCTGGGTGCTCCCGATTCCTCCCCTGATACCCTCCCCAGATGCTTGCTCCCCTGATGTCCCTGAGGGGTGCCCTGAGCCTGTTCCCCTTCCTGGGTCTTTTTCTAGGGATGCCCTCTGCCCAGCCCAAGTCCAAGGACCGGGAGGTGGGGCTGCCAGGGACCACTCTTCTTCAAGAGCCCCCTTCTTTCTTAGAATTTTGGGGAGTAGAGACTTTCCCCCAGCCCCTAGTGCCAGCTGCTGACCCTGAGTCCTGCCAGCTCAGCCTGGCCACTGCACAGATCCTCTGACCCCTGGCCAGGACACTTCCCATGAACAGCTGCAGGCATATGCCTCTGCCAGAACAGCCCGTGGGAACGAGCCCTGCCCTGGCAGGCTGCCGAGGCCAGGCCCCCGGGGCCCCCTCACCATGGGGTGTACTTTGTCCTGGAGCAAGTCCAAGGACTGCCACACAGCAGGGCCCGGCTAAGGCCCTGTGCAAAGAGGAAGCTGGGCAGGGAGAGAAAAGGAAGGAGTCAGGTAATTGTCCTCAAGTTAAGGCTCCTCGGTGTGCGTCCCAGGGGGCCAGGCCACCTAGGAACAGCAGAACCACTCCTGCATCCCTGTGTCAGTTTCCTGAGTCTGTTCACATATGCTGCCGCCCTTGATCCACGAGAGGAAACTAGCTCAGAGAGGTGCAGTGACAGGCTCTGGGTTTCATAGCAAGTTGGTGGCAGAGCGGGACTGGTAACAGCTTAGCTCTGTCCCCGGAGCTGAGGACTCTTTGTCCCCTGACTGTGACATTGAGCCTTCCTGCTCTGTCTGCCCAGACTCCATCCGCCTCAGCCCCCAGAAATGCATGGCTGAGACCTTGACCTTAAGATGGCCCTGAACCCCATCCTGTGGTTGCTGAGAAAGCCCCCACCGGCAGGGTGGGAGAAGAGGAGACAGGTGCTGGGGAGAGGCCCAGAGAAAGCTGTGGAATGGGAGCATTTGCCTGGATCTGCGCTCATGTTCTGTCTGTGTGTCCCTCTGACCAACACAAGGACCTAACATAGTGGGCTGCACGACTCTTGCTTCACAGGGAGAAGCTGAAGGCAGGGACCTTGACCAAGGCTGTCAGCTAGGGGAATGACGCCACTCTGCTGGCCACCAAGGCCCTCCCACCTCCACTTTGGAATCTTCTACTCCCAGGATCCCCTTTCTCTGCCCTCTGGCCCCAGTGCTGGGAACCCGATGGGCTTGGGACAAAGCCTGGGAAGGGGCCCCGGAAACAGGTGCTCCGAAGACGTCAGCACATCAGCACAAGGTCTTTCTTCTGCAGATAACACCCTCAAAGGCGGTTCCTGGCTGGAGCAGCTGCCCCCCAAGGTAGAAGGCAAGTCACCGGAGCCCAACTCTGCAGAGCATGATGAGGCTGGGCTCAAGGTGTCAGCGGGAGCAGAGCTGACCCCGGACACCACCGCCACCACCACCACCCTGCCCACTCCCACCACCAGTCCCCTGCCCAGCAAGCCACCTTTGCGCCCAGAAGTCCCCAGACAAGGTGAGTAAGCCTCGAAGGGATCAGCACACTCCAGCCTCTGAGCCAGATCTTCAGGCTGCTTTGGTGCGGCCCTCGGTTTGGAAAGGATTTCGCGTTTTGCGTTCTTCAGGGGTTGTTGAGGGGAAGGCAGAGGTGGAAGGTATGGGGCAGGAGTCTGTATTCTGGAAAGCCTGAAGTATTCACCATCTGAAGTCCTGCAGAAAAAGTTTGGCCACACATCTAGTGAAACAGGTAGTTCAACAAATTCTTAAAACCTCTCATAGGGCACGCCCTGGTGGAGCAGTGGTTGGGTCAGTCACCTCCAAAGGAGCAGGCCACAGACCCCTGGATTTGAGTCCCAGGTCTGGGGGAACAACCAGTGTGAACAACTAAATAAAAATAAAGATGCCTCCTCATCTCTCTTCCTGCCTGCCTGTGCTTTTCCTTAAAAAAAATAAAAATAAAAACACCTCTCTTCAAACCCCCTCATCATACCCAGCAACTATTTTCATTTTTCTATATTTTCTTATTCAGTCTCTGGTCCTGTTTCATAGTCTCTACAAAGCTTCAGCTTGTGTCTTTTGATAGAGATCTTCCTGAATCAGACAACCTTTTTCTGGAGATCTGGCTGCCTGTGATCGCAAACCTTAAAACCATTCCCTGCTTTGGGCCATGTGTGTTCCACTTCTAGGATCTTTCCTGAAGGCCTTGTCGGGGATTTGACAACAGCTGCAGGGTAACTGCTTCCCTCACAGCCTATTTCTAAGGTCGGAAAACTGGACCTAATCTCAAGGTCTAACACTGAGGGGATCAGTTACATAAATTAAAGGGCACAGCTGTTTGGTGGCCTGGTAGGAGCTTGCAATCACATCATAAAAAGGCCACTTAATGATGTGAGAAAATGTTCAGTGGAGGGGAGAAACAGGATACCTAAAACTGTATAATCAGAAAAGCAAGAGTTTTTTGCAGTATAGCTGTATGACTGCACATTCAAATAAAAAAGGAGGCACACCCTTGTGGATCAGACGGCTAAGATGACAAAGGTGCAGGCCATGTAAAGCCCACGGACCTGGGTTCAAGATCTGGGGCTGGGGAGAGGGGAAAAAAAAAAAAAAAAAACAGAAATAAAAATAAAGGAAGGAAATACAATATGTTTGACCTTTTTTTTTTTTGGATAATGGAAATTTTTTCTTTTTTCAGGTGAAGGAAGGCAGGCAGACAGCAGGCAGGAAGGAAGAGAAAGGAGGAAGAATTTTTATTTAGCTAGTTGTTCCTTTCAGTTGTTCCCTCTGGCCCTGGGTCATAAACCCAGGTCCTTGGGCTGTATGTGGACTGCTCCCCAGGGACAGGCTTAATACCTGAGCCACCAGGGTATAATGAAATTTTGACTGATTTTTATTTTCTCCATCCTCCTTTTCTGAATGTTCCATGTTTTCTAGAATGATCAGACATTGCTGTAATGAGAGAACTTCGTAAGAAATTTGCTAGCAAAACATCAGGCAGAGCACACCCCCTAGTGGAGTGGGGTTTGGGCACAGTCCACATGCATCCCAAGTATCATGGTTCATGTCCCGGGACTGGTGGGAACAACCAAGATGAACAACTAAATAATAAAATGCTGCTGCTTCTCTCTTCTTGCCTGCCTCTGCTCGCCTTCAGTCCTGCCTGCACCTTTCCTTGAAAGAAACAAAGAACAAAACATCAGGCAGAATGTGAGTTACACCCGGGTCATGTTCCCACAACTATTGTTCTGGGTCCCATCCACTGCACCCCTTGCTCCCCACAGGCAGAGAGGACAGCTGTGAGGGCACCCTCCGGTCTGTGGACCCCCCGGTGAAGCATCACAGCTACGGGCGCCATGAGGGGGCATGGATGAAGGACCCCACTTCGAAGGATGACAGGATCTACGTCACCAACTACTACTATGGAAACAGCCTGGTGGAGTTCCGTAACCTGGAAAACTTCAAGCAAGGTCAGGGACCACGAAGCTGGGAGGGCCAGGCTGGAGGCGGCCTGCAAGGAGGGACCCCGTGGAGACCTGGCCCTCTCTTGCCTTGGGGTTTCCCAGCCTGGCCTTGCCACCTGAAGGAGGGGAGCCAGGGCCACCCCCTGTGAGGGGGGCACCCCCTGTGTGCTGGCCAGGGCCCTGTCAGGAGCTGGGATGTAGGCAAACAAGATCCAGCAGTGGGGTTCCCATACATACATAGGGTTTAGCAATATTGTCCCCGCATCCTGCCCCATTTGAAATTCTGTCACAGTTTCAATCAATTTGCTTAAAGTTAATTTGGGTAAACACATACCCAACAAACTAGCTCCAAATTGCTAAACAGGGGTGCAGGTTTCCCTAACGGAAAATATCCCCATTTCCCCAGTCCTGTGCCTTCACACACACACACACACACACACACACACACACAAACACACACGTACAACCGGCCCCCATCCCCGCTTGCCTGGTGGTACTCCCATTGGTCCTGATTTCAACTCCAAAAATTGCAGTGTGTGCATGAGATCCTGCCCAGTGTAACTGCAGGGAGTTTCCCCTTGTTGAGTACTTAGTGCTAATCAGCTGGAGGTATTTTCTAAGCTCCTGGAGATGGGGGTTAGGAGGGGATATCTGAGAGCAGGCCCTGGAGGAGCTGCAGGTCTGGGCAGGGTCCAGGAAGGGACTGTTAGTGCTGGAAAGGCAGAACTTTGGTTATCAGATCTGGGGCAGGGTGGGGGAAGGGGTCACTTAGATATGAAGATATGACACTCCCTCCAGAAAGGCATAGTCTGATGTGTGAGGCAAACCTGAAAAGCCGTTTCAGTCCAGCATTAGAGGGAGAGCTCACAGGGAGAGCCCAGCGTGGACCTCGGAAGATTTCCCAGCTGGAGGCGAGGCTGCGCCTAGAGGGAGGGAGTAAGAAGCTGTGCAGGGGGAGAAGGAAAGGGAGGGATAAAAGGAAGAAACCCAGGTTGCAAAGACCTGGCCACAGAGAAGCATGGCGGCCCTGAGGGGCGGTGTGGACTTAACTCTGAGAGCTGTAGCTTCATGGGGTGTGACCTGGAACAGCAGGCGTCTCCTTGCTTGGTCACAGTTGTCCTGCAGCTCACAGCTGGTGTGGAGGAAGCCAGTGAGAAATGCCAAGATAAAGGGTTAGGGAGGCCAGCTGTAAGGCCCCCCACTCAAGCCTGGGGAGGTCAGGGATGCCTTCCTGGAGGAGGCGATGCTGTGTGAGGCTGAAGAAGACATTCCCAGAGCAGATTAGAGAGGGTAGAGGTAGAAGGTAGACGGAATAGCGTGGGTGGCGGCCCTGAGACAAAGCCCAGGGGCCGTTGTCAGCCTGTGTCTGAATCCCAGCTCCGCACGGTGACCTTGACCCTTTCAAGCCTGTGTCTCCCTAGACAGGTTGGGTGATGATAATAGTGTGTCCTTTATGGGACGACTGATGTGATGAATGGTGTCCCGCGCCAGGCCCGGAGCACACAGCATCTGTTCTTGCCGGGCCATGTAAGAGCCCCGGGGTCCTGGCCGGCGGCGGGCAGGGCCGTCCGGAGGCCGCAGTGTGACGCTCCGCCCTCCCCACCAGGCCGCTGGAGTAACACCTACAAGCTGCCTTACAACTGGATCGGCACGGGCCACGTGGTGTTCCGGGGCGCCTTCTTCTACAACCGCGCCTTCACCAAGAACATCATCAAGTACGACCTGCAGCAGCGCATGGTGGCCTCCTGGGCCCTGCTGCCCGACGCGGTGTACGAGGGCACGACTCCCTGGAAGTGGCGTGGCCACTCGGACATCGACTTCGCCGTGGACGAGAGCGGCCTGTGGGTCATCTACCCCGCGGCGGACGACGACGAGGCCCAGCCGGAGGTGATCGTGCTGAGCCGCCTGGACCCGGGGGATCTCTCCGTGCGCCCCGAGACCACGTGGCGGACGCGGCTGCAGCGGAGCTCCTATGGGAACTGCTTCCTGGTGTGCGGCATCCTGTACGCGGTGGACACCTACAACCAGCACGAAGGCCAGGTGGCCTACGCCTTCGACACGCACACGGGCACCGACGCCCGTCCGCAGCTGCCCTTCCTCAACCTGCACGCCTACACCACCCAGATCGACTACAACCCCAAGGAGCGGGTGCTGTACGCCTGGGACAACGGCCACCAGCTCACCTACACCCTCCACTTCGTAGTCTGATGGGGACGCGCGCTCATGAGAAAGGTGTGCCAGTGGGCAGGGGACATCCCACAGCAGCTCTGCCAGGGACACCCTCCATCCGCAGATATTTATTAGGCGCCAGGCCCGGGTGAAGCAGGAGGCATATGGCGCAGCCAGGACAGAGCTTCTTTAGCGCCTGTGGAATAGTCACCGCTTCCACACTGCAGAGAGCTTCACACACACTAACCCGCCACCGTCACCCTTGGAGGCAGTTCGCTCAGCCCATTTAACAGAGGAGGAGACTGAGACTCAGAGACAGTATCCCCTGCCTGAATAGCCTCAGTGTGGATCATGCAGGCTGTACTCTCCCAACAGCCCCCCTTACAGAGGCGGAGACTCTCCCATAGTTTCTCTCAATCACACAACTCAGTCTCCCTTCCCCGGGTCACTCAGAACCAGAGGCCTGGGGAACCAGTGTGCTAGTGTTGAAGCCCATCTCTGGTGCCACCCTAGGCCCCCGTTCTGTCTGAGCTGTTGGTGGCCCTGGGATTTGAACCCTTTGGTTAATGTCCCTGCTCCTTGCTTTGGGCTGCCCCGCCACCCCCACCCCACTCACTGTCCAACCACATTCCAAACCTCCATGGTCACCCAGCCACTGAGCAGAAACCACACCCCAGGAAAAAAAAAAAAAACAACCAGCCCCTTCCCTCTGGACTCATTTTTTTCCTCTTATTCTTCCCCAGTGCCGTCACTTGTTCCTGCAGCGCCCACTGAGCAGGCCGCAGGCAGCTGCCTACAAGGGTGGGGAGCTGGGCCAGCCCTGAAGCTCCCTCTCCATCCATAACTGCTGGCTTTTGGCCACACGCAGACCTCAGATCCTCTCCTCAGTCCCATGCCCAAAGGCCCTGGGGTCCCCCTCATTCTTTTCCTCTGGGCCTTGGACCACAACCTGTACACACTCAGGGATACCTTCAGTCTGCCAGGAGCAAGGCCCTAGGCTTGAGGCCAGGCTAGTGCTGAATGAAGCAGGTTCGTTGTCAGTCCTCACTTGTCATTGGATGGGTGACCCAGCAGCTGGGGGGTTGGGAAGGCAGAGATCTGAGCGGTCGAGTCTGAGGGAGGCATCGAGCCTCTGTTTATGGCGCAGAGCCAGAGTGGGGAAGCTGGGAGAGGAGGCGTGGAGGCCCCATTAGGGCCAGATGTGGGTGCTGAGACTGCCCAAGCCCAGGGCTTGTGGTTGAGGATGCACAGGTGGATCGTCTGGTACTGCTAAGGCTCCCTGGAGCCTCAGACCCAGGTGGCTCAGGGGACAAGATCTTCAAGCCTGCCCTCATCTAGAGACAGTACTTTAAGAGCTGGAAAGAATTTCTCTAGTCCAACTCCCTGTTTCACTGAAGGACAAATAGGTTCAGGAAGTTTTCAAGGGTGGACTAGGGTCAAAGGGGAATAGGACACAGCCGATCTTCTTCCAAAAGGGCTTTATCTCTCTGTCTTTTATTCTCCCGACTTAGAGCTGCCTCTGCCTGGGAGGAGGCCAGACCACTAGCACCCACGCCATCTCAACACCTCTGCAGGGCATTTACTGCTCCTCCCCACACACCCCGTGCCCCTGTGCCAGCTCCCAGAATATCTGCATATTTGAACATGCAGTTGGCCTGTTAGGAATTTAGCTGCATACCCTTGCAAGAAAGAAGGCATTTGTGCAGAAAGCATGTCTTCCAGGCATTGTCAGGTGGTGGTGTTTGGCTGAAGCTGCAGCTCACCCCTGAAATCCAGGGGAATGATGGCACGCAGCCAGGTAGGCCTGACTCAGAGTGGTGGACACATCCAGCCTCCCCCACCCACCGAAGGCCTGGGCCCCACTCACAGACTTTGGGGCTGCAAGGTTTCAGTGTTTCCCCTGGCCCTGGGCGTGGATTTTATAAGACTGTCTTCTGTGTGATATCACAGCCCAACCATGTGAAAGAGTTCGGGCCCCTCTTTCTCTGTTCATCTGAGAAAAGGGAAAATTAGAACTGGCTGATTTTTAAAAGCTCCAGGGCAAGCAAAATTGTCTTCTGGGGCGATGCCACTGGCTGCAGTCCCCCAACATGCACTAAGCGCCTTCTGTTTCCCAGCCCTTGTATGTGGGTTACAGGGTGAGTCGGGCTACTGTCTGTGTTATACAGATGGTCACACTGGGGCCCAGAGAAGTTGTCACGTGTCACACAGACTGTTCATGGAGAACCAGGTGTTAAAATCAGTCTATAATACAGTGTGTTAAACATTCTTATATCTTCACAACGATGGAAGGTATATACTTTGTTCCCATTTTACAGATGAGGAAACTGAGGTGAAGGGACAAACCCAAGGTCACACGGCAGCTTAGTCTGTGGCAGAGTCAGGCTTTCAGGGCTGGTCAGTGCCTGTTCTTTGCCAAGTGCACACCCCTCTAGCAGCAATCCCAGAGTCCTAGTGCTTTTTATACTGCCAAGTGCATGGACATAGGAGGCCCAAGACAAGTTAGGATCAGCTTTGAAGAGCCCTGAGTACCAGGCCAATGAACGACTGCCTCCAATTACATTGGGAACAAAGTCATGTATAAACTGAGAGAAAGGAAATTCGGACACAAGGCGATGTGGTTCTGTCAGTGACAGGAGACAGGGCAGTGTGTCTGCTGTGGGGAAACTTGTCAGTCCACCAGAGCACCCCCTGAGCACTAAAGGAAACCCGCCTCTACCAGCTGTTCTTTATCCACCTTGGGCTTTATTATATTTGGCAAGAGTCACTTCAAGGACAGGCCTGGACCAGCAGGCCAGCGTTCTGAGAAGGCAAAGGAATTTGTCTGAACCATACGCTATATGAAGGAGCTTTGGCTGGACACTTGGAGTCATCTCTAGACATTTCCAACCTTATGATCATATCTGCTCTGTCTGATGGGGGTCTCTGCCTTGGGGCAGCCCCAAAGGTGAGACCAGGGGGTTTTCCTAGAGAATGATTTGAGGACTTCTGGAAGCCTCTGTGTTCCAGAGCATCTTTGCCTCTGTGACAGCATTGGAAACCACTCTCGTAACAGAAGGACATAGGACTGGAAGCTCTCAGGGAGTCCTGGGTTGGCACTGCTTCTGGCGTGGACAGGCTCTTTCAACTCAGGGCGAGGTGGTCATCTCCCTTGTGTGGCTGAGAGCCTGCAGCTTAGTGGGAACAAAGAGCAGCTGAGGCCCAAGCAGCACGTCCCTAGAGCCAGAAGCCACCTCTGCCTACCTGATCATGACCCCCCCAGGTCAGCATGACTTTTCCCTGTTACAGGTGAGGTGCCTCCAATTCAGAGAGGTTAAGCATCCTGCTCAGGGTCACAAGTCTTCCAGGTTGTAGAGATGCTACACCAGCTCTGCTTTTATCCCAAAGCCCGATCCGAACTGCTGTTAGGACTCCTGTAACCTCTCGTGTTTTCTTATTTGCTTTGGCTGCTGGGAAGCCCCAAGTCACGTGGGAGATTCATTTTTAACAATTGTATTGAGCCTCCTGTTGGACTCTGGCTTCCTTCTAGTTTTCTGCTTTTCCCTTTTTTCTGATCTATTTTTATTCTATCATATTTTATCTATTTTTGTAATTTGCCACAGTATCTTTTTTGCAACCAGGTAGCATATACCTAAATAAATACATGATCAAAAACTTGATTGAGAAGTGTCGACTAAATGGCGTGGCCTGCATCCTTCTAATGCATCCGTTAAATGACATGGGGAAAAAAATCTGTTAGGAGAATTGGCTTGGCCACTACACTGCTGCCTGCTGGAAACTATCTGAATAATGATCCCCTGTCTCCCTCCCCCCCCACCCCACCCCCGCTGAAGAGAAGGATGCCATCCCCAGAGATGTCCAAGACCCCACCTGCAGCCCCTTTCCCCACCTCCTCTGCCAGCTGCAGTTCACACTCACTCCTGGATCAGAAAAAGTAGGGCAGAGGACAAAGACAACTGGAGACAGGTGGGACAGGGGCTGGGAGGGGCCTGTGTGGGGAGGCCACATGCTGGTCACCCAGAGCCCAGTCACGTTGGTCTGCTTGTGACAAGGGTCGGCCTCAGGATTCTGCACGGCGAGGCTGGCGTGGCTCCGTCAGCCCTGTGGGTCAGGGATTGGCACTGTGCTTCTCGTTGGCTGACCTGTGGGAAGTGAGACCCTTGTCACTGCTAGAGTCCACAGGGACAGTGCCCAGCTCCCAGGGGAGACAGGAGCTCTGGTGAGGCTGGCCTGTAGCTGGAGGAGGCTGGAGAAGGAAGGGCCAGAGGGAGAGACGGGGAGGGAGAGAGAAGTTTGGTTCCAACAAGAAATAAATGACTCCTCAGGTGCAGGTGTCCTGGGATTGGGGAGGGCACCTTGAGCACCGCTGTCCCATGTCCCCCAGTTCCCATGTCCCCCAGATCCAGTCATTCACACACACGACGCCGCCTCATGATCTTGGCTATTTCCCTATTGTCTTCGGTAGGGTTTACTGTTTCACTCTTTTTACCAAAGTAGTTTCATTCCAAACATCATAAACTGTTAACAACAACAAAACACCCTTTAAAAAATTCAAGGAGGACTGTGACAAGAGTGAAAAAGGAAACCAGCGACCACAGGCCAGAGCGGGATCCAGGCCTGTGCACCCGGTCCGTCGGCTCTGTGTACGCGAGACGAGCAAATGGTCAAGGGACATGGAGGGCAAACGAGTGGCAAGGGGATGCTGTCCTTGATGTAAACAGAGGGTGGGCTGGGAGGGAGACCACTTCTCCCATGTGACACAACGATCCCTCCCATGGTGTCTCAGTTCTTCCAAACCGTTGGTGGCTGCCTTGGATTTGGACCAACTTCCTGTTGCCGTCTCTCTCTCTCTCTCTCTCTCTCTCTCTCTCTCTCTCTCTTCCCCACCCCTTGGCCCTTCATTCCCCGGGCTCCCCCAGCTACAGGCCAGCCTCACCAGAGCCCCTGTCTCCCCTGGGAGCTGGGCACTGTCCCTGTGGACTCTAGCAGTGACAAGACAGCCAACGAGAAGCACGGTGCCATCCCTGACCCACATCCCTGATGGAGCCATGCCTGTCTCGCCACGAAGAACCCTGGACCCGAGGCATGTCACAAGCAGACCAACGTGACTGGGCTCTGGGTGGCCATCTGTGGCCTCTCCGCACAGGCCCCTCCCAGCCCCTGTCCCACCATTCCCGGCGGTCCCATTTTCCCTGACCTTTACAGCAGCTCTTCCCTCCATCAGTGGACAGATAGCCATTCCTGTGCACAGCTGCCTCCCTCAGATCACTCATGTCTCCATGGAAACGTCACGTCCCAGAGAAACTGTCCCTTAATCTGAAGTCTAAAGTCCCACTCAGAGGCTCTCCTGACTTGTCACTAGTGGGGATTCATTCGCTCTCACCTAGAGTCTGCCTGCCCTCCCTGGATCTGAACCCCCAAACATAGCTTGTTCCCCACTCTGGCAACAGCACTAGGGGCCCCTGCAATGCCTGACAACAACCGAGCGGTCCGGTCCAACCTGAGCAGGTCACCCTGGGCTCTGAGCTCATGGCCGCATGCTGGGCCAACTGTCAGTTACCCACGCAGAGCATCAGCTGGGGCCATGCCGGTTGGATTCCACAGGAAATCACTGGAAAGCTGCATGGATCATGAAGGCTGGAGAGCGGATGGGACATTTCCAGGGACCTTTGCAGTTCCATGAAAATGGGAAAATCCGTGGAGCTCCCCGTGGCCGAGCTGATAAGACCACCGGATGCAGTTCACATACATCCCAAGGAACCAGATTTGAGACCCAGGGCCGGGAGAACTTCCATCAAGATGAACAACTAGATAAAATGAATGAATGCTTCTTCCTCCTCTCTCTTCCTGTCTGCCTGCCTGCCTTCATTCTTACCTGTACTTTTCCTTTAAAATGAAAAAAAAAGAGAGAAAGAGAAAACCCATCTTCAGGGAAAAAAACCTGCCTACGAACTCCACCCTGGTCTGCAAGCGTAGACTCAGGCAGTCAAGAAAGCGCGGCACTCCTGGGGCCATGGCAATAATACCTGCCTGTGCGGGACAGGATAGGCCGCGACACTGGGCCCCCAGTCCCCGTTCAAGGCTGTCGGCGGCCAACAGAGGCCAGAGGCCATAGAGCTCCATGGGTCCAGGCCCAGCCTGGCTTATCTCTGATGCTCACGGGCTGGTGGACAGCATCA
Source organism: Solenodon paradoxus (assembly GCA_004363575.1). Classification (NCBI taxonomy): domain Eukaryota; kingdom Metazoa; phylum Chordata; class Mammalia; order Eulipotyphla; family Solenodontidae; genus Solenodon; species Solenodon paradoxus. The sequence goes on along the minus strand of RJWH01003277.1, from coordinate 32,725 downwards.
CCTGGCAGAAAGAGCTGTGACGAGGCCGCACGGTTTTGCGACCCTGCAGGTGCGGTGCACACAAGGGTGGACTCCCTGCCAGCCCATCGGTCCTCTGGGCAGGGCTGTGTCACGCACTATGGGCTTTCCAACGTGACTACACCTGTGTACTGGCCTCAGGGCCACCAGGTCAAACCACTCAAGCCTTGAGAGCTTGCTGGGAGGTGGGGAAGCCAGGTGCAGCCGCACCCACACAGGCTCCTGGTGCTGAAGGAGGAGCACCTAGGGCCTCTGCCCAGACTTGCTGGTAACTGTGAACTTCTGCTGGAGCTGCGGGAGGCACAGAGGGGCCAGCACCTCCCACCTTGCCTCCAGGCAGAACAGAGCCTCCCCTGCTACTCCAACACGTGCTCCTCCAAGGGGACCTCTCTGCCCCTTGGGCCTTCTCCCTGGGACTTCAAGCCCTAAAATCCCCTCTTGGGGTATGTGCCCTTGTGGCTTAGGCAGCTAGGATGGCTGGGGTGTGGACCATATAAAGGCCAAGGACCCATGTTTGAGAACCTGAGGGAGGAAGGAAGGAAGGAAGGAAGGAAGGAAGGGAAGCAGGGAGGGAGAGAGGGAGGGAGGAAGGTTTCTTCTTCCCCTTCCTCCCTCCCTCCCTCCCTGCCTTCTTTCCTTCTCTTCTTAATACAAAAAAAAAAAAAAAAAAAGGCACGCCCTGGTGACCTAGCAGTTTAGTTCACCAGGCACAGTCCACATACATCCCAAGGTCCCCAGGGCCCTGGGGAAACAACCAAGATGAACAACAAAATAAAATAAAGTGTTTCTTCCTCCTCTCTCTGCCTACCTGACTACTTGCCTTCATTTCTGCCTGTACCTCTCCCTTTTATTTATTTTTAAAGGAAAGGTACTGGCAGGAATGAAGGCGAGCAGACAGGCAGGCAGGAAGAAGCATTCTATTTTATTTTTATTTAGCTATTCACACTGGTTGATTCCCTTGGCCCTGGGACTCAAACCCAGAGGAATGTGGCTTACTCTTCGAAGGTGAGTGATCTAACCGCTACTCCACCAGGACACTCCCCTTTTCTTTTAAAAAAAACCCCTCCCCTTGGCTGGGGCGGGACAGGAAGAAAGGACACTAACCCCACAGGCCCTACTTGTGCACTGGCCCTGTGAGCTCTACCGCAGCGCTGCTGCATCCTGACTGATGGCTGCTCTCAACGACTCCTCCCAGGAGCTGCACAAAGCAGGTACACTGGCGTCCACATTTCCCACATGAGGAAACAGTGGCTCCCTCAAAACCACAGCACAGAGCCCTGGCTCCTGTCAGAATCACTGGAAGGTTTTCAAAGGTACGCATGTCCAGGTGCCACACTCAACAGAAGCCTCCGGGCATGATGGGGTGACTGTCAGATGCCAGGCTACACCCGGGAAAACCTCTCCAGCCCAGCTGCCCCAGAGGAGGGAGCAGAGAGCAGGCTTTGGCCTGGCTTGTCAGCCATTTCTCCCCTGGGGTGCCTGTGAGTGGCTGGGGTTCGAGGCACAGAGCACAAAGGCTTCCTCTGCCCCAAGGCAGTGCCCAGACACTGCCCCTCCCGGCTCCGTTTGCACTCTGCCCACATCTGGAGCCAGCGCCCCGACCCCCACATTCCAGCAGGGACCCCGTGAGGCAGGAACAGACAGGGCTTTCAGGATGCATGCCTGCTGAGGGGGACGCATTATTGCCAGAATTATCTGCCACGAGCTTGGGGTGGCATTTCACGTGCCAAAGGTTGGCTGGCCCCGCCCCAGCCCTGGCTGTTTGGCTCCAGGGCCTCATTCCAACTGTACAAGGACAGAACCTTTATTCTCCTCCACAGCAGGAGGCCTCCGCCCCTCACCATCTGTGCTGCACCCGCCCCCCACCCGCCACCCAGGGGCCAGGCGTGAGCTTCTCCCTGGATGAAGCCCAGAGAGGGTTAGATAAGGCTGATTCAAAAGTCAAGTTTCCCAGGTCTTTTCAAGCCAGGGATTCTATTGAAAGGGAAAGACATTGTTACCAAGCTGTCAGCCCCAAGCTGTTCTGGCTTTTCTACATGAGGCCCCAACACAGGCAAACAGCTGCGGCACTTGGGACAAACTTCTTGTGGAAGGAGCCAGGGCGTTGGAGCCAGACAGCCTCTGGGATCTAGGGCATTCTACTTGAAGTCTCTGGTCTCAGTTAATGACAACCTCAGCTTTCCAGGAGCTGGTCACGTTGCAATCAGATAAGGGACAGGAAAAGGTTTTGTAAAAGGAAACATGAGGGTATTCAGAAGGGGAAAGCACGATGCACCATAACAGACCTCAAAGCCTGGCTGCAGGGAGCAACCTGGGGCTGACTCCAGGGCCTTCTGTTGGGGCAGAACCAAAGTTAATGGTCATCCATTTATCCTCAAAACAGATGATTTTTATAACGGAGAGCAGACAGGGCAGATTTCTTTCACACAGGGTGCCAACTCAAAGTGGACGAGTCGAGTCTGTCCGCGGGAGCTGCCCACCAGGCCCAGCAGACGGTGGGAGCAGAACAGCTGGCCACATCTGCTCCGAGAACACGACGTGAGGGCGTGCAGTGATGCATGTCACCATTTGCCACTTCTTTTCGAGAACGAGTTCGAAATAATAGTCTTATTCCCGTTTTCACTGGGATTTGTTTAACCATCTCCACACTGATCTTTCTGCTTCTAATCTGCTCACCCTCCAAGCTGCAACTTCAGCTGAAGTGTGAAGATCAGAAGTGAATTTTCTTTTCTTTTTTTTAAAGTGAATTTTCTGAAATGAAACTTTGACCATGTCACTCCATGACCTATCACACCATCCGACAGCATCCCCATTGCTCAAAGGATGAAATCCACATTCCTAGGAATAGGACATTCAAGGTCCCCAACACTCATTCTCCCCATCCCACCAGCTATCAGAACCTCAAGCCCATCGACTGGAGGACATTCAAAAACCAAGATGTCAATGGTGAAAACCTGAAAGCATTTCCTCTAAGATCAGGAACAAGACAAGGCTGTCCACTCTCACCACTGCTATTTGACATCGTACTTAGCCAGAGCAATTAGGCAAGAAGAAGAAATAAAAGGAATCCAAATTGGAAGAGAAGAATTGAAATTATTGTTATTTATAGATGACATGATAATATACACAGAAAACATAGAATCCACAAAAAAAAAAAAAAAAAAAAACTACTAGAATTAATCAGTGAGTACAGTAAAGTGGCTGGCTACAAAATTAATATGTAAAAATCTGTTGTGTTTTTGTATGCATACAATACAATAAAAGAGAATGAAATTAAGTCAACTATAATTCACAATAGAAACGAAATGAGTTAAATACCTTGGAATCTACCTAACAAAAGAGGTGAAAGACCTGTACGGTAAAAACTATAAAATATTATTAAAAGAAATAGAAGATACAAAGAGATAGAAAGATATTCCATGCTCATGGTTGGGAAGAATTAACATTGTTAAAATGGTCTTTTTTAATTAATTTTTTTATTGTAGTAATGATTCTACACATTAAAATGGCTTCCTATGTATAGTTTCCCCATTTCTTAGATATATTCCAGCACACTCTGCTCTCCGCCCCATCACCAAGTGTTCCTCCCCAGTGTCCAGTGGGCTCTGCCACCATTTATAAAACGGCCATCTTATCTAAAGCAATACACAGATTTCATGCAATCCCCATCAAAATCCCACAGGTATTTTTCAAGGCGATAGAACAAAAAAATTTAAATCCATGTGGTATCACGGAAGACCTGAGCAGCCAAAGGAATCATGATTAAAAAGAATAGAACTGGAGTTAATACATTCCCAGATCTTAAGCTATACTACAAAGCAATAGTGATCAAAAGTATATGTAGTAGAATAAAAACAGAGACTTACATCAGTGGAATAGAACTGAATCACCAGAAATAGACTCACACATATTTGGTCAACTGATTTATGAACAAAGAAACCAAGAGTGTTTAATAGAGAAAGGAAAGTCTTTTCAATAAGTGATGTGGGGAACACTGGACAGCCACACTCAAAAGAATGAATCTTGACCACTCTCTAACACCATACACACAAATTAACTCAACGTGGATCAGAGATTTCAATGTCAGACCAGAAAACATAAAATACTTAGAAGAAAATATAGGCAATACATTCCATGACATCGGCCTTCGAGAGTTCCTTGGGGACCCAACTCCAGCAGCAAGGAAAACAAAAACAAAAATTAGCAAATGGGATTATACCAAATGAAAAAGCTTCCGCACAGCGATAGACACCATCACCAAAATGGAAAGATACTGACTGGAGAAGACATTTGCACATCACACATCTGATAAGCATTTAATATCCAAAATATATAAAGAGTTTTAAAACTCAACGATAGAAAAACAACTCAACCCCCCAAAACGTACAGAATTGGATAGACAGTTCTCCAAAGAGACCTGCAGATGGCCAACACGCACGTGAAAAGATGTTCTTCCTGGCTTGTTATTAGGGACATGCACATCAAGACCTCAGATGTGTGTATTCAAAGAAGTTTGGAATCAAAAGAGCAAACCCAAAAACAACACTCGCAAGATCTGAGGGGCGGCTGACCACGCTGACCACCAGCCAGCTGACTAAACGGAATAGAACTGGTAAACTGCCAATGAACCCTGAAGTGCAGTTTAGCAAAGCTGTCACCCTGCTCAGCCCAAACCACAGTGATGGGATTAGTCCCCAGTCACCCCTGTAGAGAGGACCTAACCCGGCTCTCGCTCCTGATTGCTCATTCCAAGACAAACACTCTTATCATCAAGCTCAGGATGGAGGTGTCCAGGCATGCCTGAGGGTCCCTGCCCACCGGACATGACTGCGTTTTCTCTGAATTCTCCCTCAGATGCCATGTTTGTTCTACCGCTAAAGATAATCAGGTATTTCAGTCTTTCAATCGCACAAATTCCTGCCCTGAGCACCTGCTCCAGCCAGGCTAGGGTTGATGCTGGAGATTCCTATTAGAATACAAAAGCGTTACATGGACGTTGACCAGGAACCTGATGGGAAAGGTTGCAAGCACAGCCTGTACCACTTGACTGGGCACTGAAAGATTTGGGTGTTGACTGAAATCCCTAAGGAAGGGTCCAGGCATGCGGAAGAGGCAGTCATCCGAATGAGTTCCTTGAGGGAAAATAGTTGCTTTAAAGAAAAGTATCCAAACAGGTTTTTCCCTTTTCTCTTTTTCACTTTGAATTAATGTCGAAGTTAGAGAAAATTTCCAAGAACAGCACAAAGGATTCCCATATACCCTTCCCCCAGATTCACACATTTTGTGATATTTGCTTTGTTATTCTTTCTATATGCCTTTTTATTTTTTTTAGGAAAGCTACAGGCAGGCATGAAGGTGAGCAGAGGCAGGCAGGAAGAGAGAGGAGGAAGAAACACTTGTTTATTTTAATTTTGTTGTTCATCTTGGTTGTTCCCTCCGGTACCAAGTCTTGAACCTGGGTCCTTGGGATACATGTGGGCTGTGCTAGACAGAAGTGATGGACTTAACCACTACTCCACCAGGGTATATCGCAGGCATTTTATTTCTCCAAGCTTTTACCCTCTAATTTGAGTGTTTCTCTTCTGTATTATTATTCTAATATTCACAAAATTGTGACTTTCAAAATTGCTATCATTATTAGTCAGCGTTCTACTGCAATCATGTATTTATATTATATATAAATGTACAATATTTATAGTACATATATTGCTACATACACACAAATAGTATATTTATACATGTACACACATGTTTGTGTAGGTGATGGGCCCATGAGGTCTTATCTTATTCAATGGGTTATAATTCATTACTATCATCATTCTCTTGATAACTTAATTGTTACAGATTTGACCAGTGAGAGCTCATGCAAACCAGCTGCAATGTCCTTTTTTTAAAAAATTATTATTAAAGGAAGGGTGGAGGCAGGAAGAGAGAGGAGGAAGAAATATTTTTATTTATTTTATTTAGTTGTTCATCGTGGTTGTTCCCCCCACGCACAAGGCCCTGATCCTGGATGTGAACCCAGGTCCTTGGGATTTTTGTGGACTGCACTCAGCCAGAGGTGGTAGACCTGACCAGTACTCCAGCAGGGTGCACTTTTTTTTTTTTTTTTTTTTTTTTTTAAAGAGGAAGGCAGGCTGGCAGGCAGGCAGCAGGCAGGAAGGAAGTGAGAGTAGGAAAAAGCATCTTAGTTAATTGTTCATTGCAATTGTTCTCCCTGGTCCCGGGCTGCAAACCCAGGTCCTCAGGCTGTATGGGGACTGCACCCCCAGCACAGGTGTAATCTCTGAGCCGCCAGGGCGTGTCCCTACTGTCCTTTTGACATGTCTCTCTTATTCACTGAGCACATCCTTGCTTTCTGGCACAAAGAGATACTCCAGGGTCACCTATACTTAACTGTCCTCGCCCAGGAATCAGGCATTTCTTCGAGGAGCTGGGAACGGGCAGGATGATGTTTAGAACCAGGGGACTAGGCACCAGGTGAGCTCATCATTTCTGAGTAACAGTTTCCACCGAACGAGGAAAAACATGTAAACCAACATAAATCCGAGAGTTTGTACTGCCACCTCCTCTAATACCACGGGGCTCTTCCTGGCCCTTCTTGCCTCCTAGTGCACGTCCCCTCTCGGTGGTGACGACCATCCGCACTCCATTAACCTTTCACTCCAGCCTCCGCTGCACAGAGTGGCTTCAGAATCATCGGCCCATGTTGCTGTGAAAAACAAGTAGAGTTCCATACTCATTTACAATGATTTTTTTCTTTAGACTGAGGTTGTATATAAAAGTTCTGTGTTCCACTCCTGAGAAGAGAGGAAACCCTGTCATTGGAACCAACATGGATGGAACTAGAGGGGATGCTGCTAAGTGACACAAGTCAAAAGAAGACAGATAGATCCCAGATGACCTCACGCATAGGTGGGATGTGAACAGACAAAACAAAGGAATCGATGAAACAAAACCAACCCTTGGATACTTGCAACAGAACTGAGGTCGGCAATAAGGAATGGGCAGGTGCAGGGAGAAATGGGGGCGGAGCCCGCTGGACACTGGGGAGGAACACTTGGTGATTTGGCTGCGGGCAGGATGTGCTGAAATAGATCTAAGAAATGGGGAACCTGTACATGGGAAGTTATTTTAATGAGTAGAATCATTACTACAATAATTTTTTTTAAAGTTCTGTGTTCAGAGTTACTTGGGTTAGTTCATTTTTCCCATTTCAGTATGGTTTATGATTCATTTGAAATATAATTCAATAATTTATAAATACCAAGCTATTTCATTTGAGATTTTTCTTTCCCTAGCTTACTTTTCTTCTCTTATGGGTAGCATGTAATGACACGATGGATTCAGGGTTGGGCATAGTCCACCTGCATCCCAAGGATACAAGCTGAAGGACAGGACCAGCAGGAACAACAGAGAAAAACTAAATAAAGTGCCTCTTCCTTCTCTGTCTGCCTGCCTCTGTTCATTTCCATTCCTGCTGCCTGTTTCTTTCCTTTAAAAGTTAAAATAAATACAAAGAAATAACATGTAACTAATTTTTCTTTTTCCCATCTTTTCAGTTTGTCATTTTTGTTTTAAAAAAGGAAATTAACCCATTTATGTAAATAGTGAATTAATATGCCTGGTCTTTTTCCTGACATCTTTTTGTGTGTTTTTGTTCTGTGTGTTTTATTCTTCACTCTGAATGGGAAAGAACAGAAAGAACACTTCTACCTGTTGGCGTCCCACTCCCAGACTAGAGAAAAGAGGCTCAGCAAACATGGGTGGCATGTTGACTGAACACACACAGGTGGTTTTCCCCTGCATGTGGATAGATGGACACAGCACTTGACCTTCCTGTGATAACATGGCAACTATCTCAGCAGTTACCGTTAAGTTGAATACTTATGAAAAGTCTTAGCAAAGGGCCTGGATGTGGAAGTCACTGAATCAATTGGTCCTGTCATTTATTGATTTTGGACTAAGTACAAGGCACAGTGCTACATTATCTTTTTATTTTTATAAGACAGGTGCAGCAGGAATGAAGGCGAGCAGGCAGGCAGGAGAGAGGGAATGAAGAGATACTTTTATTTATTTTATTGCATTTGGTTGTTCATCCTGGTTGTTCCCTCAGTGCCGGGTCATGAACCAGGGCCCTGGGGATGCAGGTGGCCTGTGCCCAACCACAGCTCCCCCTGCTAATATTCCCATCTTATAGATGGGAAAGCTGGGGCTTAGAAGAGTCATTTGTTTTCACAACTAGGAAGCAGTTGAGTTGGAATCTGAATCCAGATGCGATTTCAGAATCCACGCTTTCCCACCACATACCCTGTCTCCACACAGCCAAAGACAAACATGTGCAGTGAGGTTATTTGACAAACTCTGAGGCACCTGCTCACAAGGTCAAAGGCTCCTTACCTGACCCCACTGCCAGCCGGTTCCCTGGAAAACTGCAGCCCCCGTGGGAGCTGATCCCAGAAGTCAGGCTCATGAGCATAGAAAGAAATGTCCCCACTCTATTATGTCCTCACCTTTCAAGTAACTGGAATTGAAGAGGTTTGGCCAAAGTTTGGGGAGATGCATACCTCGTGCTTTGCTGGTCGGGGTGTGACTAACGGTGACCAGCATTATGAGAGCTTATGCTGGACCAGAGCTTCTACTGGTGTGGGCTCATTGCTTTGTTTGTAATTGTATTGAAGGGATTCTGTATCACAACATTACATAGGGTTAAGGTGTGTGTCATAAACTAGCATCTGATATACGAAGTTCACCACCGAAGGTCCAACTCTATCCTTCCCCTTATAACAGATCCCTTCTACCTAATTTGCCCACTAACCCCGCCTGATGGCAGTGTCAGCTCTCTTTCATTTGAGTCTGGAACACTCTTTGTTGGGCAGGGTGGAGGGAGCTGTCCTGTACATTGTGGGATAGTTAACAGAACCTCTTTCCTCTCCACACGGAGATATTAGTTGTACCCCATCCAGCTGTCTCCAAAGAGTGCCAGGTGTCCCATGTTAAGAACTGCTTACATGCATTCAATTCTCACAACAGGGTGCTACCTGGTGGGCTGGTGGGCTAGTACACCTGGGAGCAGTTCCACATACATCCTCAGGTCCCAGGTTCAAGACCTGGGGCTAGGTGAACGACCGATGTGAACAACTAAATAAAAATAAAGTGGTTCTTCCTCCCCTGCCTGCCTGCCTGCTCACCTTCATTCCTACCTGCACCTTTCCTTTAAAAAAAAAGAAAGAAAGAAAAAGAATTAGAAATGAGAGTAAATTTACCAAAGAACCTCAGAAACACAAAGCATCATAAGAGACTACTATGAATAGTATGCCAATAAACTACACAACTGGAGAGCATGGACAAATTTATTAGATGGATCAGCCTACCTAAACCAGGAAGAAAAAGAAAATCTGAACAGTGAAAGCCTAGGACCAGATGGCTTTACCGGTGAGTTTTACCAGACGTTCAAAGAAAAATCAACACCTACATCGCTTAAACTCTTCCAAAATATTGAAGAACAGGGAACACTATAAAACATTTTCTATGAAGCCAAAATTATAGATACTAAAAACAGAAAAAGATTTCACAAAAAAAGGAAAAATGCAAATTAGTAACTCTGATGCAAAATCTTTAATAAAATATTGACAAACAGAATTCTACAATACATCAACAGGATCATCCATTATTACCTAGTGGGATTATTCCAGGAAGTCAAGGATTATTCAATACACATGTCAAAAAAAAAAAAAAAGAGAGAGAGAAAAAGTCATATCAGTAGATGCAGAGAAAGTATTTGACAAGATTCAATGCCCATTTATGATGAAAAAAAAAAACCTTTCTATAAAATAGGAACATGAGGAATATACTTCAACATAATATAAAGGTCATATTTGGTGACATCATACTCAGTGGTGAAAAATTGGAAAGGATTCCTTTAAGATCAGGGACAAGGCAAGAGTGTTCATTTTCATCACTGATATTTCGCATCATACTGGAGGTCCTAGCTACAGCTATTGGGCAGAAGAAATGGAAGGGATCCAAGTCGGAAAAGAAGAATTAAAACTATTACTACTTAATAGATGAAATGATAATATACATAGAAAACCCTAAAGAATCCACACCAAAAAAAATCCAAAAGATTGAATTAATAAATGAGTACAGTAATATGGCAGGCTACAAAAATTAATATATAAAAATGTGCTGCACTTATAGACAACAGGTGAGAAGAAATTAAGAAAACAATCCCGCTTATAATCAAAACAAAGAGTTAAATACCATGGACTAAACTTAACAGTAGAAGTGAAAGGCCAATAAAATGAAAAGTACAAGACATTATTAAAAGAAATAGAAAAAACAAAGAGATGGAAAGCTCTCCCAAGCTCATGGCTGGGAGGAGTTAACATTGTTAAACTGACTATTCTGGAACACCCTGGCAGAGTAGTTGTTTGGTCTACTGACTTTGGCTAGCATAGTCCACATACATCCCAGAAGAGAGGAGGAACAAGCTTTTCAGTTGTTCATCTTGGTTGGTTCCCCTGGTCCCGGGTATTGAATGGGGGACCTTGTATGTGTGTGGACTGTACCGTGGTGGACTAACCCACTAGGCCTTTGTTGCCCCCGGGCTGGGGGGGTGGGGAGAAATGACAAGGTAAATAACTAAATAAAATAAATAAAATGCTTTCTATAGCTCTCTCGTCCTGCCTGCCTACTCACCTTCATTTTTACCTGCACATTTCCTTAAAAAAAAAAAAAAAAGCTTATTGTAGCTAAAACAATACACAGATTTAATGCAATCCCATCAACATTCCTTTGACATTTTTCAAGGAAATAGATTTTTTAAAAATTTAATATGTATGGCATCACAAAAGACCCTGAAGAGCCAAAGTGATCATGAGAAAAAAGAAAAAAAAAATCAAGCTATCACACTCTGATTTTGAACTATAGTACAAAGTGATAGTGATCAAAACAGTATGGTACTCAAATAAACACAGATACACAGATCACTGGCATAAAATTAAGTACCCAGAAAAAAAGCTCACACACATAGTCAATTAATTTATGACAAAGGAGTCAAGAACACAGTATAAAAAGGAAAGTGTTTTCAACAAGAGTATTGGGAAAATTGAACAGCCACACTCAAAAGAATGAAACTTGATCACTAACAACATAGACAAAAATTAATTCAAAATGGATTACAGGTGAGCCTCGGTGACTTAGCAGTTAAAGTCTGCAGCTTCAGATGGTGTGTTGTCCATGTAAAAGCCCAAGGACCTGGGTTTGCCACCCAGAACCAGGATGAAAAACCAACCTGAATAACCATGGATGTGCAAACGCTTCTTCCTCTCCCTGCCTGTCTGCCTGCCTGCTTGCCTTCATTTCTGTCTGCTTCCTTCCTCTAAAATAAGTTAATCAGTAAGTAAATCTTTAAAAAATAAATGACTTTCCTATGGTTTGTGGTTCCTCAAATACAATTAATAAGAAGTATAATTGTTAGCCTGGAGTCTGTCGGACACTGGAAGGAGAAGCTGGAATGTAGAATGAGATCAGATTCTGAGCTATGAAAAACAATTGGAAAAATGGATTGGCAGGCCCTGGTGGAGCAGTGGTTAGCTCAATCACCTCCAAAGGAGCAAACCACATACCCCAGAGTTAGCATACTGGGCCCGGGGAGAAGCAACCAGTGTGAACAACTAAATAAAGATAAAGAAGATTCCTTTTCCTCTCTCTTCCTGCCTGCCTGCCTGCCTACTTGCCTTTATTCCAGCCTGAAACTTTCCTTTAAAAAAATTAAATAAAATAAATGGGTTAGAGATGTGTATGTTAGAACATAGGCAAACACACAGTAAACATGGGTCGCGCATCCCATGATATCGGCTTTAGATACGTCTCTGGGGACACAACTCCACTGACGAGGTAAACAAAATTTCAAAATGAGCAAGTGAGAAAGAAACCATCACCAAAATGAAAAAAACATCCTACTGACTGGGAGAAGATATTTGCACATCGTACATATGACAAGGGTTTAATACCCAAAGTAAATAAAGAACTCATAACACTCAACGGCAGAAAAACAAAAAATCCAATAAAAAACTGGACCAAAGGTCTGAACAGACATTTCTCCACAGAAGACATACAGATGGTCAACAGGCACATGAAAAGATGTTCCTTATCTCGTCTTTAGGGAAATGCAAATCAAACAACTAAGAGATATAAACTCACACCTGTGAGAAGGGCGATTACCCAGAAGACTGGAAACAAGAGTTGCTGAGGGTGTGGAGAAGCGGAAACCCTTTACATTATTGGTGGGAGGGTAAATTGTTGCAATATTTGTGTATGGAATATGGAGATTCCTCAAAATATTGAGAATGGCACCCCTGGGTGGCCTAGCGGTTCAGTCCACCTGGGTTAGTCCACATAGATCTCAAGAGCCGGGACTGGGGAAACAACCAAGATGAACACCAAATAAAGTGTTTCTTCCTCCTCTCTCTTCCTGCCTGCACCTGTCCTTTAAGAAAAAAAATAAGAATATAAAATCCATATAATCTTGTAATCCCATTACTGGGTATTTATCCAAAAAACATTAATTCAGAGATGTATGCACTTTCATGTTCATTATTTATAATAGCCAAGAACTGGAAACTACCTAAGTGTCTATCATCAGATGATGGATCAAGAAGATAGGTGTACAGGACTGTGCTTACCAGGGAAGTGGGGGGCGTGGGGGATGCAAAAAGGACGAAGGTGGCGGTAAAGGGCCCTGGAACTCTGGTGGTGGGTGTGGTGTGAAATATGGACTGAGGTGCAGTTTCAGTGTCCTAAAATGAATATAGTGTTGTGAACAAAAGAGAGAATAAGTATTACTATTTTTTTAATATAGTCAATATACACAGCCTTAAAAAAAAAAAAAAAAGATGAAATCCTTCATTTGCGACAACATGGATGGAACTAGAAGGGATGATGCTAAATGAAATAAGTCGGAAGCAGAAAGACACATACCAGATGACCTCACTCGTATGTGGACTATAAAGAAACAAAGCGAAGAGCAGACAAAACAAAAACTAACCCTTGGACACTGACAGCAGAACTGAGGTTGCCAGAGGGGAAGGGGATGGAGGGCAAAAGCAGAGGTTAGTGGGGTCCAATGGACAGTTGGGTGGGGGGACTGTTAGAAATGTGGTGATGAGCATAAATTTGTTCTCATAAATTTGATGCATAATGGTGAACCTGATGTCTAAAATTATATTACTCTGTAATGAAGTTACCTTGCCCAACACACACACATGTCAGTGCACCCTGGTGACCTAGAGGTTTAGTACACTAGGCATAGTTCACACATATACAAGGTCCCCAGTTCAAGACTTGGGATAGGGGGTAAAACAACCACAGTCAACAACTAAATAAAATAAAATAAAGTGCTTCTTTCTCCTCTCTCTCCTTGCCTGCCTGCTTGCCTGCCTCTGCTTCATTCCTGCCTACACCTTTTCTTAAAACAAAAACACACATGACTAATACGTTTCATGTCTATAAAGTTTTATGCACATATAGGAAATGGGGAACGGTGCTTATTTTTAACAGCAGGTGATTGCAGTAGGTCTTGCACCTGTTTGGAATATCACCTGATGGCACGTGTGACGTGAGAGGGAGGACAATCAGGAAAGGCCACTCACTGTGAGTCCATCTGGAGGAAATGTCGGATCCATAGGACGGAAGGACTGGAGGTGGTTGAGAAGCACGGGTTCAGGGTTTCTTTAAGGGCACAGAAACCTCTGGGTGAGATAGTAATGCTGGTGACACGACCTTAATACTAAATCAGACACTTTTAGCAGGTGCCTACTTGGGTTTGTGAACTATGTTTCCGTCAAATTTTGAACGAAATTTACAAACCCAAAGCAAGGATCAGGAAGCCGTGACACCAGAGAGGAATCCAGGCAACTATGTGAGGGGCGTTTCCCGCCGGTGGGAAAAGGAACCTGGACTATTTGGGGACAGCAGGGCTGACAGGTGGTGCTCTCCTGTCCTACCTCCTGGCACCTGTCCCTGAGTTCCAGTCCCAACAACCTCTTGCACTAGAGGCTACTTGCTTTCATGGGCTTTCGTGAAGACAAAGGACAGTTTGGGGGATGAGGTTCTGTCCCCAATATTCTCCAGCAGCCCCACTCCAACCCCTGGCCAGCCCACCATCCAGGAACAAACAGGGTGCAGTCCCTGCAGGGCCAGTGTTTCAGGCCCCAGTTCCAAGAGGCTGGTACTCCCAAAACCCAGCTTGAAATCCCTTAAAGGAGGGGACATGTTTTCCTTGCTTAACAAAGAGTCCTGACAAGACAGTCCTGGACTGTTTATTCAGACTCGATGACACTGCCCAGGGCCCAGTTCTTACTCTGGTTGCTCATCCACTCTTGCGCCGTGCTCCTCAGGGGCTAGCTGGCTGCAGTCATGCTGATATCACACCCTCGTCATCTGAGTGCAGAGGCAGAGAAAGGGATTGTCAGGTCCTTCCCAGAAATCCTGCTTCTCAAGGCCAGAGCTGGGCCACGTGCCTTTCTGCATTCCCAACACTTGCAAGGAGCTGAGAAGCACCAGGATTGGCCTAGACGCATCAGGGCACACCTGAGTCAATCAGTGACCAGAGTGGTAGAATCCAGATCAAAATCTGCTCCCTACACCCCTGAGGAAGTGAAATAGCAGTCAGCCATGTGATCACATTGGGACTCCTCCAGAGATCTTACTCTGCCTGGCACGCCCTTTCTCAATCTCTCCAGGTTAATACCGCCTCTTCCCATGCAGCAAACCCTCACCTCCTCCAGGAAGCCCTCCCTGCCTCCCTGGTAAGGTCTACGAACCAGAATCTTCTTCATAGCTCTGGTCACAGTTGCCATTAAATAATGACATGTGTTGTTATTTGGTTAAAGTCTGTCCCCATGGTGGCAGCTCCAACTAGGCTGACTACACGCCCCGTTTTAAATGGAATAGTACCATTTGGTTTCATATTTCCTGTCAGTTTTGTCTGGTTTTTAATAAACCAGGGCCATCTGTAACGCAGGGTAACCGGGGCAGTCGAGTTGCCCTGGGCCCAGTCCGTCAAGGGGGTCAAAAAAAAAAAAAGCCCCGCCCCATTTTGTCCCATTTTGTCATAGGTCAGCCTAGCTCCAACCCTTCATCCCCAGGACACCGCAGGGCACAAAGCAGGTCCTCACTAAGCAGTCACCGACCAGACAATGCATCTGAATGTTCTGAGCTGCAAACGTGAGGTGTGGAAGGTGCTAGTGGGAGCTGGGTGGTGAGCTTGTGTTTATTTCTCTTTTTTTCCCCTTAAGGATTTTATTAAGCTTTTTAAGAAAATAAAACAGCAGAGTGCTCACGACTTAGGTGTGGCTCTAATGACTACATAAATGAATACGCTAGCATAAGCAGCTGGGTGGTACAGAGGAAGTCGGTTTATTTTCCTCTCCGTCCTCTTCTGGGTGGTGAAACCCTTTTCAAAGTTGCAGGGAGCGTGGCTGAGAAGGGGCCGGGTCCCTTTACAAAAACACAGTCTTTATTATGTTTTCAAAGAAGAAAACATCATTTCTAACTATTTGGGATGTGGGAGGAAACAAAGGGATGAGAAGAATTTCTTCCTTCCCTGGTTTTATCTCCGCCCACCCCCCAGCTTGTCCCTCTCCTGACCTCAGGCCGAGTGCCCGCCTGGGGTTTAGACAGCCTCCTCCTCCCTCCTGGAGCAGGTAGGAGTTTATGACACCTGCCTCGCTGAGTTTAGGATTTCAAGTGAGTCACCAAGGTAAATTTCCATGAGAAAATGATACAGGTGTTTTGTGTTTTAACTCTTTTTTTTCTCCACAAGCAGGAAGATTTGAAACATCTGACTCTTTTAATAAAGAGTTGGACTCTATCCTCAAAGACACACCCAGGCCAATCATCTGTATGTGCGAGCTTGTTCCTTCCTACCCTCATTACGAGGCTGCTTTTGTGTCTGCCCACCCGAGTGTGGGGAATACAGAGGTGGGTCCAATCTGGCCTTGTCCCCTGGAAGACAGACATGTCTGTCACAACAATGACTATTGCTTGGGTGAGGGCTGGGTGGGCAAGGCATGGAGCAGGAGCTATCACAGGAGGGACATTTGAGATGGGTTTTGAAGACTGTATAGAAGTTTGCCAAGGCAGAGAAGGGGTGGAAAAGCATTCCAGAGGGAAATGCTGTGCCAAGGCACAGAGGCTGATACAGCATAACCCATGGAGTGCAGTGGTCCAGAGCATGGATGAATAGCCAGGCTGTCTGGGTTTGAGCCTTGCCTTACCTCTTACCCTTCTCCTCGCTGCGCTATCTTGAGCAAGTTTTTAATGCTCTCTGTGCCTGTTTCATCATCTATTAAGTAGAGATAACGACAGCGCCTGCCCCAGAGTGTTGCTCAGTATTGACGCAAACGAACCACCTAAATAGCTTAGGCCAGCCCCAGTACAGGGCAGACTTCAGTAGATCATTAGCTCCTGGTTTGGGTGTGTTGGGTACTCAGCAGGCCTGAGCGGGGCGAAGTAAGAGGGGACTGAGCTGAGGCTGGCTGGGGCCAGGCAACTTTTCAATAGAATGACATGATCAGATCTGGCTGCTTGTGCAGGGAGGTGGGCTGGAGGGGCGAGTGGAGGGGGCAACACCGTGGGCAGACACCGTGGTGACGCTGGACCGGCAGGGCTGTGAGCCAGGGAAAGAGGAGGACTGGAGACCTCTGTTAGGGCCTGAACTGTGTCCCCTCAAAATTCCTGTGAAGTCCTACCACCACTCCCAGGCAGCTGTATTTGGAAATAGGGTCTGTGAAAGAATTAAGGTCAAAGTGGTCACTCGGTAGGTCCTACCTAACCCAATATGACGGGTGTCCTTCTAAGAAGAGATTTGATCGGTACACCCTGGTGGAGCAGTGGTTCGGTCAGCCACCTTGAGCGGGCGCAGTTCACACACTTCCCAAGGACCCATTCTGGGGCTGGGGAACAACCAAGGTGAACAACTAAATAAAATAAAATAAAATGTTCTTTCCTCCTCTCTCCTCCTGCCTGCCTGCCTATCTGCCTTCATTCCTGCCTGCACCTTTCCTTTAAAAAAATAAATAAAAAGTGTGCACCCTGGTGGAGCAGCAGTTAGGTCAATTGCCTCTGAAGGAGCACAGGCCACGTACCCTTGGATTCGAGTCCTGGGTTCGTGGGAAAACCAACTAGTGTGAACAACTAAACAAAAATAAAGCGCTTCCTCCTCTCACTTCCTGCCTGCCTTCTTGCCTTCCTACCTGCATCTTCCCTTTAAAAAACAAATTTCTCCTTTAAAATAATAAATAAAAAGGAGAGGTTAGATCAGGGTGCCCTGGTGACGCAGGCATTAAGTCTGCGACTCCTGCATGATCCGTGTAGAGGACCTGAGTTCACGACCAGGGACAGGAGAGGCAAGTGAACAACGACACAAATAAATGACACGTCCTCCTCTCTCTGCCTGCCTGCTCCCTTCCTCTTAAAGAAAAGAAGAGATTAAGTCAGGCAAGCACCCAGGGAAGACTGGAGGATGCTGCGAGAAGGTGGCCAACTAGGCCAGGGCCTCAGAGGGAGCCAGCCCTGGGACACCCTGATCCCAGAGCCCTCGCCGGCAGAGCAGTGACGCAGGGATTCTGCCGGTTAAGACACTCAGCCTGCGGCTTCAGTGGGGCTGCCGAAACATGACCTATGGGACAGAGAAGACCATAACTGGGGTCTAGCTGACACAGATGAAAGGGGAGCCATCCCTGAGGAGGGGCAGGTGTGGGGGACAAAAGCGGCGAATTCTGTTTCACAGTCAAGGGCACCACATGATGTGGAATATGCAGGGAGAGGGGACTGGAGGGCAGCAGTGATGTGAACGGGTCAAGGTTGAACCCCTGCTCCAGTCTCCGCCCCTCCCATCTCCTGTCTCCTGGGCTCTGAGGACCATGGGCTCCAGTCCCTGCATGGCTCCCCCAGGTATTTGAGTCTTGTCAGCTCCGTGCACTGGTGACAGACAGTCACACTCATCCCCATGCAGCCTGGGTGGGGCCCTGCAGCTGGCATTGCCTCAGTGTGAGGAAGTGGGAGGAAGGAGGTCCAGCTAAGGCAGAGGCCCCAATCAGAGGGCCAAGGGAGCCCGTCGTCCAGGAAAACAGTCTGGTCACCAGGATACGGCTTGTCACCTTGCACCTGGCCCAATTTCACAGTTGACTTGGGCACACGGGGGCAATGTGGCGACTTTTCCCTTCTGGTGCTCATCGGAGTGCCCACTGCCTGTGTGTTACATGTCTCCCCGGGCGCAGAGATGTGAGGGGACTCTTCTGGAGACACAGTGGGTTGGACAGGCCACTCTCACACAGCAGTCCCTGCTCCTAACTGCTCAGATTGCAGGTTTCCTTCCAAGTTTTCTCCCCAAGTGAACCTGGCCGCATTGGACTTGGACAATAACTTCTAAAGGGCTTGAAGCTTCCATGTAGAGAGCTCACCTCTGAACACGTGATGCTGAATTTCATGTTTAAGAAAACTGTTTATTGTTATTTTTTAAGGATGTCGCAACGCTCATCTGCTAAAAATATGTAAGCGCAACAATTTGGAAGCCCTTGGAGGCCAGAAACAGTCATTACTATAAAGCATTTGCTGGGCTCAAATGCCTGACAATTCCCCGGCCATCTGGGGAGCCCAGGCCCTGCCCCAGCACGGTCCTGGGGGAGCCCCCACCCCCTCAGGAGTCCTGGCCAAAGCCACTTCCGTGGACTCGCCCCAGCTCCGGGCCGCCTGGAAGCTGGCCTTCCTCTCAGCTGCGGTTTTTGCCTGCTGGACTGGGAGCCAACCCACTGTCAAAGGCTTTGGCTGGCTCTTCGTCTCCCAGGGGAAGCAAGGGAAGAACTGCAGCCTAGATGCAGCAGGTCCCGAGTTCAAATCCTACCTTTGCTTCCTTGGATCTGAGTGTGGACTGTGGAGCCAGACCCTGGGTTAGAACCCAGATGTAACCACTTCCCAGCTGCACAGGAGCCAACTCGTTGGCCTCTGCACTTTCCATTTCCTTACCTGTCACATGAGGATTGGAATGGAACTGACCTTAGGGCTGTGGCGAGCGTTCAATGACCCCATTTGTATACAGTGCTTGGTAGTGTCGGACACAGACGAGGCACCCAGTTAAGGCGGGATAAACTGTTATTGTGTCTTTGAGTCCCTTCACCTCCTTGAGCCTCAGTCTCCCCATCTGTAAGGTGGGAATAATCAAATCACTGATGAGTTCATTCAATGAGATGACGTAAGGAAAGCCACCTGGTACCTGGCAAATCGAGAATGTTCGACAAATTGTTAGCAATTCTTTTTCTTATCCCGAAGTTCTTCTAGAAGGCTCACACTGCAGAAAAGACTGCCTGAGAAAGTTAAAAGATTTAATAAATTTGTGAGAAGAGAGGCAACGCTGTGCTGTCTAACAGGCTCTAGAGCTGGGGTGGCCGGCATCTCTGAGGTGTGCTCAGTCAGTGGAGGGGCTGGCAAGCAGCTTGTTCTGAGGCGGAGGCTGGCAGCTGGCGGCCGGCAGTTCCAGGAGAGGACGAGACTGGAGGTGTCAGCTGTGGGTCCAGAGACTGAACTGGGGATGAGCTGACTGCCAAGGCCACGGGTGGGGCAGGGGCAGCTAGAATCTGAGCCTTGGGTGGGACAGGGGCAGGGTTCCCACATGGCCGTGAGCTCAAGCAAGTGAGTCCCTACTCCTCTGAGCCACGCTTCTTCAGTGGGCCGGTGATGCATTAAATGACTCACAGGGCACGTG
Source organism: Solenodon paradoxus (assembly GCA_004363575.1). Lineage (NCBI taxonomy): Eukaryota > Metazoa > Chordata > Mammalia > Eulipotyphla > Solenodontidae > Solenodon > Solenodon paradoxus. The sequence goes on along the minus strand of RJWH01003277.1, from coordinate 12,939 downwards.
CAGGCTCCACGCCAGGTACACGGTCATTGTTCCACAACAGAGCTGTGATGGCAACCTTGCAGCCTGGTCGGGAGCCGGGGAGCAGCTGTGACGGACTCTCCCAGCTGTGCCCGAGACGGAGCCAGGCAGGTGGCAGAGGACCCCCTGCACCAGGCCTTCGCAGCACCTGGGCTCTGCCCTCGGCTCCTTCTGCAGACGGAGCAGATTGGAGAGCTTCCCTGGGTCCTGCGTGGGGCAGCAGATGTCCCCACTCAGGGGTGGGCCTGGGCCCAGTGTCAGTGGGCACTGGACACAGGTCCTGTGGGTGAGCTGCCTTCACAGGTGCCTCCTGTCGGCTCACCCTTGCCCCCACTCCACTCACAAACTGCTTCTCCCCAAATCTCACCCATGGGCCCTTCTCCCCGCAGGCTGGCATCAGGCTCCCCGCACCGTGCTCTCCAGGGCCCAGACTTGGGTCTCGCCTTCTGGGAGTTCTGCCAACAGCTTTGCTCCCTTCCCAGCAAGGAGGCCACAGCTTCCAGGTTCAGGTGCCCTATGGGGGCCTGGCACACTGTCTGAGGTTGTCCTCCAGGAGGGAGTCATTCTGCAGGTTTTATTATAGCATTAGTTGTTTTTCGTTTTTATTTTAAATGAAAGGCGCAGGCAGGAATGAAGGCGAGCAGGCAGGCAGGAAGGGAGAGAGAAGAGGAGGAAGCATGATTTATTTTCTTTTTATTTAGTTGTTCACACTGGTCGTTTCCCTCAGACCCAGGACTTGAACCCAGGGGTATGTGGTCTGGCTCCTTCGGAGGCGATCAGACTAACTGCCACTCCACCAGGACAGGCCAAACATTAGTTTTACACATACTCTGCAGCAGGCCCTTACCACGTAGAAAACGAACACCACTGGCAGGCCCTGGAGGAGTAGCGGTTTGGTCTGCTACCGACTGCTGTCCACATACATCCTAAGGACCCAGATTCATGGCAGGGGCCAGGCAGAGCCACCAAGATGAACAAGTAAATAAAACAAACAAAATGTTTCTCCCTCCTCTCCCTTCCTTCCTTCCTGCCTGCACTTTCCCTTTAAAAAAGACAATGAACGCCAACCCTGAGGTGGGCTCCTTGATCCCATTCTTAGGCAGAGACATCTGTCACCCAATCTCCAGAAGCAGGACTGATGGAGGCCCCCTGTTATTTTCTTGAAGAATCTTTTCTGAATCTTTTGATGATATGGTGGGCACTGCACGATTTCTAAGAACACTTGATTTTTTTTTTCTTTTATAAAAGAAAGGTGCAGGCAGGAAGTGAGAGGAGGAAGAAGCTTTTTATTTAGTTGATCACATGGGTTGCTCTGCCCAGACCCAGGACTCGAACCCATGTCCTTGCAATGTAAGTGGACTGAGCTCCTTCAGAGGTGGGTGACCTAGCCACTAATCCACCAGGGCATGCAGAGAACAAGTGTTTTTTTAAATGTTTTATCCACATAGGGTGATATTTGATAATGTATCAGAAAATAAGTTTAAGTGAAAATCATTTAATATTTGTTTTAGATGACACAGATTCTACATGAGGGTCCAGCCCAGGGACACACTACCACCAGTTGCCCCTTAAGAACCTCCTTTGAGTCTTTGACTCCGGAAAGAGCACTGGTTTAGGGGTCTGAAGGCCTGGGCTCTGCCTCCCCCTCTGGTGACTTTTGACCACCCTCCAATAGCAGAGATGAGCCCTGCCCTACCTCCTCTAAGTGAGATATCAAGTATTACCCCCTGCAAGTCAAGGTCCCATATATAATTATCATTTTTTAAGGAATTGGTTCACAATTGTGGGTGCTGAGCTGGTGAGTCTGAAATTTATAGGGTTGACTGACAGGTAGGAAACTAGGGCAGGATTTGATGTTGCAGATTCGAGGCATAATTTCTTTCCTGGGAAACCTGTCTTGGTTCTTAAGACCTTTCACTGATTGCACAAGGCCCACCCATGTCATTGAAGGTAATCTTTACTTAAAGCCAACTGATTGTAGTTATCCCCACATCTACAAAATACCTCCACCATCACTAAGGTCATCTTTGATTAAATAATTGAGTACTTAGCCCAGCCAAGATGATGCATCACCAAGACCAAAAACAGGAGACTTGGCGTGCCCTGGTGGAGCAGTGGTAGGGTCAGTCACCTCCAAAGGAATGCAGACCACATACCCTGGGTTTGAGTCCCGTGTCTGGGAAGTAACAACCAGTGTGAACAACTAAAACAGAATGCTTCTTCCTCTCTCTTCCTGTCTGGCTACTCCCCTTCATTCCTGTTTGTACCTTTTCTTTAAAAAAAAAAAAAAAAGGAGAATTATTCTATGAATTATCAACAAATATATCATGTTAGATGGATAAAACATTAAAGGAAAAAAAGGACACTTGTTAAAAACAGTGGTGAGCCCACAACATTGTCAAAAGACTCAGAAAAAAGCATAGAGAAATCAAACACATGTGATCAGAGCTTCACAGCTGGTGACTCATTGCACTACATTTGGAAATGCTCTGTGAGTTTGACATTGTTCAGAATCAAAGGTTGGTTGGGGAGGAGTGTGAAACTGTAAAATAACCCAAGAAAGGAGCAGGTGTTGATGTACGGGCCATACATTCATGAGTAACTGAGTGGTGGGTCCCCGTGAAGAGGCTTCAGATGTTAGGAAGTAAAGAGAATGGGTCATAATTTTTAGGGCGCGCTCTAGAAGTGCACGTTTCCAAACTGCTAGAGGGAAAAAACAGATGATCAGCGTAAGATAAAAAAGGAGAGGTGAGTCCTGGTGTCTTCGTGGTTAAGTCCACAGCCTCCAGCCAGTATCGTCCACCTACATCCCAAGGACCCACATTTGCAACGGGGTGGGTGGAGCAGCCAAGATGACAACTAAATGAAATAAAAGTTTTGGGGGAAGGAGAGAGAAAGGAGGAAAAGGCGTACCCTGATGGCTCAGATGTTAAGCCTGTGCCTGGAGTGTATTCACGCACAGCCCAAGAATCCAGGTTCACGGGGTGGGGGGCAAGTAAAACGAACAGCTAAATAAGTAAAATACTTCTTCCTCCTCTCCCTTCCTGCCTGCCTTCATTCTTGTCTTCCTTCCTCTCACAAAACAATAGGAAAAAGGAAATGTCAAACAAGCAAGAAAAATAGTAACACTCCAAAGAGAACCCCCAAGGCGATTAGCAAAAGCCGACAAAATAGACTTAAAGTTCAAAATTATTACTAGAAAGAAAGACATTTTATAATGTCTCTATAATAGGAGGCTTGATTTGTCAGGAAAATTCACAATTTCTCAATCATAGGCAACTTGTTATCAAGTAACTTCAAAATACAGAACACAAATATTGTAAGGAATACAAAGGACAAACCTCGTAATCATAAACAGAGATTGCAACCTATTTTCCTTTGTAGTCAGTAGAAAAGAGAGGAAATTGGTGAAAAATCTAGAATATTAAATAAAAATAATACACTTGAACTAACGGGCTCTTCCAGGACCTTGCAGCCACCCTGGCAGTGGGCATACGCTTTGCAAAGTCAATGCAACTTTTACAAAATAACCCCTTCTGAGGCACAAAGCCACAGCTGGCCTCATTCTGAGCATGGTTCGACCACGTGCACTCACTTTAGAAATAAATTGCAAAAGGACAAGTGGAAAATCTCCACAAGTCTGGAGATTAAGAAACATCAGGTGTACCCTGTTGGAGTAGCAGTTAAGTCAGTCACCTCCAAAGGAGCACCGTTCACGTACATCCCAAGGACCCAGATTCGCTTCCTGGTTCAGGGGGGAACAACCAATGTGAACAACTAGATAAAATTAAAAAAAAAAAAAAAAAAGGCATCTTCCTCCTTTCTCTTCCTGCCTGTCTAATCACCTTCATTCCCTACACCTTTCCTTTAAAATAAAAAACAGGCACATCCTGGCAGCCTAGCAGTCTAGTACACACTGGGTACAGTCTACACATATCCCAAGGTCCCAGGTTCAAGACCTGGGGCCCGGGGAACAAGCAGAATGAACAACTGAATAAATTAAATACAGCGCTTTCTTCCTCCTCTCTTCCTGCCTGCTGCGTACTCACCTTCATTCCTGCCTGTATCTTTTCTTAAATAAACAAATAAACAAAAACCTAGGCAAAACAGAGAGACCCACTGAGTCTGGGGAATGGGCAGCTGCTTGAAAATCCTGTACGTCTTGGTTTATGGGATGTGTGACTGTCTGGGCCTGTCATTCCAGAATTATTTTTCTAAACCGGCGTTTACTGAGCACCTAGTGTGTACCGGTCTGCGCACACTGTCGTGACTTCTCATCAGGAATATCTCAGGTAGGTCCCACATCATCCCCCTTCCACTCAGGAGATAGCTGAAGCTTGGAGAGGGGCCCAGGGGTTGGCCCGAGGTCACGCAGGGATAAAGCAGCCCAGAGCTGTCCAATTCCATGTGTTTGTTTGATTTTTTAAAGGAAAGGCACAGACAGGAATGAGGACAAGTAGGCAGGCAAGAAGAGAGAAGGGGAAAAAGCATTTTATTTTATGTAGCTGTTTCTCTTGGTTTTTCCCCTGAGCCCGGGATGTGAACCTGGGTCCTCAGGATGTATGTGGACGACCTTAGCCAGCGGCGGCAGACCTGTCCACTAGATCGTGCTTTGTTTTATTTTGTTTTTAACAGAGGAAGGAAGGAAGGGAGAGAAGAAACGATTTGTTCATTTTCTCATGTTTCGCCCTAGCCTCGGGTCCCTGGGCTGTATGTCGGCTGCACATCTGCATCTCAGCCACCTGAGCCACAGGACATGGCCCGGATTCCATGTTTCCAGTCACCTCTGAGGCTGACACAGTTATTGTGTTAATATGCTCCATTTTTAGAGAGGAAACTTAGGCCTATTAGCATAAGACCAACAAGTGGTAGGACTGGAAATGGGGATTTGAATCCAGCTCTATCTAGATGGGCGTTAAGGAAACGGAGGCTGCCGGCCGCTGGGGATTTCAGGAGATCCTGAAACTGGGGGTGGCAGGAGGCTGAAAGTCAGGCCTGGGCTTCTGGAAAGAGAAACGAGTCTCAGAGAAACTGATCACAAATGCCTCTCTCCCTCCTCCCACAGGAAGGGCAGGACACTGCCCCAGAGAGACCGAGGGAGGGAGAGGACCTCTCACCCCGGCCCCAGACACAGGGGTCCCTAGCGGACAGGAGTCCATTATAGTGAGGTCTCTGGGTGTGGGGGCAGCTGAGCAAACAGCCGTCTCCTGGCAAGGACACAAAATGGCCATTGAGGAGGGTCGAGCCTGGGGGAGGGTGCAGCTGCTGCCATAGCCCCTGGTGGAGGAGGCCGAGGCCTTTGGCCGGCGTCCCGGCCCCCACCCCTCTCGACTGTTGTGCAGAAAGACACTGGCCTACGATCACACCGTCTGTCCATGCCCAGCTCCCTGGCCAAGGGGTGGAGGACCAGGCAGAGGCCTCTTGGAGGCCAGCATGCTGTTCCAGGCATGAGCAGATGAGTCGAGGGAGCCTCCAGTTGACTCTGGTTACCCTAGGCCCCAGCTCCAGATGGCTCAGGTCAGCCCTCGTCCAGGGAGGCCCAGCATCCCTCAGGGTTGCAACAAGTGGAGCTGCCCATCACCCCCAGCCCTGCTGGAGCTGCCCCACACGTTCTGGTCTGAGCCCGGTTTCCCACCTCACCCCTGTCTCCCAATCCCCATCCACCTACCAGCTGTCACCCCAAAGGGCCCTGCAGGGCTGGTCGGATTTCCACAGGGCGAGGGTGCCGGGTGCTGAGACAGCTGGGTGGGCAGGTGGGCAGAGGGGCTGGAGCACGGGAGGCTCCAGGGGGCTCAGACACCACAACAGCTGCTCTGCACCTGCTCTGGGCTGCAGCAGCGGGTAAGGCGCCTGTGAGCCGTCAGGCTTGGTGATCCTGGTGTGAGACTCCTCCTCTGCCATCGAACCCCCTCTGCAGGCCCACTCCAAGGTGATGACACGTGGTGGTCCTGTGGCTGCTGGGTTATCGTTATCACTACCCCCTAGTGGCCCCAGGAGAAAAGGTCAGGAGGCCAGAGAAACTGCACAGAGGCCTGGTGAGACACTTGACCCGGGGAGGCCAGTGCTTCCTCTCCAACAGCAGGTCTCACTTCCTAAAACTCAGCCTGGGTCACCCCTCATCCCTACCTAGTACCCTTCACTACTGCCCAGTCCTGGCACCTGGCGAAATTAAACTCATCCTGGCTGCAGCAGGGCCAGGGTGCAGAATTCTACCTGAGTCTCCTCCTTGCCAACCTTTCTCCCCTGGAAGGCAACTCCAAAGCCCCTCTTTTACTCTCTACGGTCCATGAGCCCTGCTTTGAGAACCGCTGCCCAGGCACTGTGATCTGGCCAGGCAGCTGAGGCCTCCATCTCCTGCCTCTCAGCACCTCGCTCTCGTTTCCCATAGAGGACATGCCAGGTGGCCCCGGGCCCACCACACCCCATTCCTGGCTGCTCCAGAAACAGGTCCTGCAGTTTCATCCCTGGCCCTTTATAGACGCCAGTTCTGCCTCCTGGACCCTCTGCTTTGCATGAGGCAAGCACCTTCTTCCCTGGGAAGCACTGCCCGAAGGGAGCCCTGGGCTCTCAGGCCCTGCAGGGCTCAGAGGGGCCAGGAGGCAGGATTCCAGAACAGGAGAGAGGGATCTAGGTAGAAGGAAGGAATGGGGTGAAGGACAGGAACAAAGACAAAAAGAAGAAAAGGGACACAGAGGGACAGAAGAGGAGGGGGGCTGCTGTGGGCTCTGACCAGATGGGCCACCTCACTCCTCCCATCCCTCCCCCACCTGAGGACAAGCCCATCACCTCCCTTCAGTGGGGAAGGGGATTCCTGGAGCCCCACTTCAAGGTTTAATGTGGGCCACCAGCCCAGGGGACCAAGGAACAGGGGCTAAGGGCCACAGGTCTTTCTGGGGCTCCTGTCCTTCAATTCTCTGGGTAGGGTGTCAGGAAAGGGCTGATCCAGGTCCTACGTGGGGCACCCATGGGTGGACCCGGCCTATCCTGGTGAGCAGGACTGTGGCCATGGCTGTCTTGCCGGGTGCTGGAGGACGGGCCAGCCGGGTGCTGCAGGACTCACCTCTCGGGACTCTGCTCCCAGAGGATCCCGCCCCTGGGCTACTTCCCATGTGGGACCAGGTGCCTCCAGAACCACAGGAGGCAGGGGTAGGGCCCCCAGAGGCTGACTGCGGTCTGCGACCTTCACAGATGCCTCGGAGCGCCTCCAGGACTCACCCTGACCCGCGCTCCCCTCGCCCCTACCCTCTCCCCAGAGCCAGGTCTGGCACAGGAAACCAGGCAGCTGGGGACCAACTGTGTCTGAATCCAGACAGGCTACAGTGCACATCTGGGGAGATTAGGCAAGTATCCCAAGTATCCCAAGGCCTGACCATTTATGCGGCTCCGAGCATCGCACTACATGCCTTTTCTCAGAACACCCACGTCCAAGCCGGCACCTGGGCACCTGGCGGGTCAACAGCCAGTCCAGGGACCACTTCATGCCCAGCCCGTGCTAGACTCAGGCATCCCCTAGAGCTGCCGAGGCACCGTGAACAGGCCAGTGGGGCCAGTGGAAAGGGGAAGATGGGGCCTCCCATCAGCTGGGGTCATAGTGAAACGCACATGGAATTCAGGCTGTGAAGGAAGAAAGCCAGACACGTGGGAGACGCATAGGTATATTCGCTTGTTCATTCATTCACTCACTCGGTCATACAAAAAGCATTGTCAGACCTCCTCCGGACCTGGGCTGAGCACAGGCACGAATCGCTGATGTGGTGTCGCTGGCAGGAAGCACTTTGGTTCAGGATTCCGGCCTGGCTGCAGCCTGTGCTGGCCCAGCTCCCCAAGTTGTGTGGTTCATGTAAGTGACTTCCACCCTCCCGCCCCAGTCTCCTCATCTGCAAAACCTGGGAAGTGTGCTTTGTCCTGGGGCTGGATGGAGATCCATCCCCCGGGCAGGCTTGATCCTAGAGCTTTACTCCCTTCCTGCTCTTTCCCCAGTTTTTGTGGGGCCAGGACTGATTTATTCTGGAAGGAGTGAGGGGGCAGTGGGTGGGCTGGACCCCAGGCTGCAAACGAGGGAGACAGACTGGTGACAGAGGCCTGCGGGGCGTGAGTTATTGGCGACCACCCAGAAACAAGCAGCTGTTTTCTGAGTACCTGCTATGTGCGAGGCCGCAGATCAGACGCACCGTGATGCTGTCTCACTTAACTGGGCAAAGCTCCCTCCTCAGAGCCGCTGGAGCCACGTCACTGGCTCCCTGCTCAGAGCAAAGACAGGGCTCAAAGCAGACGCCACAAGAAGGACACTCACCCCGCCAAACTGTCCTCAGGGCTTCCCTTAAGGAGTGAAGTTGGAGACTCGGGGAGAGAGTGGACACTGTGCTTCTTCCTCTCTCTTCCTGCCTACTCGCCTTCATTCCTGCCTGCACCTTCCTTTACAAAACAAATAAATAAAAGAATAAATGGGACAGGCCCTGGTGGCCTAGTGGTCTAGTACACCTGGGCGCAGTCCCACATACATCTAAAGGTCCCAGGTTCAAGGTCCAGGGTCAGAGGGAACAACCAAGATGAACAATGAAATAAAATAAATGTTTCCTGTCTTCTCTCTTCCTGCCTGCCTACTCCCCTTCATTCCTGCCTGCACCTTTTCTTTAAAAAATATAAAAGAATGCAATCAAAGTTTGAGACAACAGGTACTTGTCCCTCTGTCCTCAGACTGTTCTGGAACATCATGTGTCTAGGACCTTTGAAGAATTAAAAACTGAATGGAAAGTCCCCCTGGCTGGGCTGTGGGCTCACCTCACAGGCTGGATGGGCCTGTCACAGGCTCTGCCCACCCAGTCCCATCCTAATCTGGCTTCAGGGGTGACTACCGGACACTGCCACCCATGCTCCTCCAGGACCTCAGAGATTTCTCCTTTTCTCTGAGAGTTGCCAGGACGTGGGAGAGGCCAGGACCTGTGGGGAGAGTGGGACCCGAGAGCCCGGAAGGCGGTCACGAGGCCACGGCCCACGTGGGAGGGTGGTGGGCAGGTCCCTAGGGCATCTCGGGTTACTTCTGGCGTCAGGGTCACTTTGCTACCCAAACAGAAAAACTGTCTTAGAAAAAAACATGCTAAAAATATAGTCAGATAAATAAATAAGACCAAGTATCTAGGCTAGCGAATTGTATCTCAAGAGATTCAGAGAGCACAGTGTGACTCACGCCACACAGCAGCGCCAGAGGCCGGAGAGCAGGAGAAAACAGGGCACCATGGCCCACTTTTCTGGGGAGGATGAGTCCAGCAATCAGGGACTAGTTAGCCCACCACTGAGGGCCACGCAATTCTGGACAGATTCGACGGTGCGCCAAGAAGGGCGCCTGTCGTCACGGGGAATGAAACTGTCGTCCTTGTGCTTCAACTTTCACGACAGGGCGGCTGTGCCCCATCCAGGCACACTGACCTGGACGTCAGTGGGAACACAGGGGCTCACAGCAGAGGAGACTGACCAACAGGACACCGGCTGTCCTTCCCCAGCGCCTTGTGCGTATTCGCTTGATCCCGGAGCAAACACGGGTTTATCACCATCCTCACTGAAGGAGGAGGACAAGGAGGCGCAGAGGGGCTTGGGGCCATATCGGAGGTCACAGCTGCTGGGTGGTGGAGACAGATTTAAAAAGCGGTCAGGTTCCTGAGCCCACAGGGGCACCGCTGGCTTTAAACCGACCTAGAGATTCCCACTGAGGAACAGGGGAGGGTGTCGGTGGCAGGGAGAAGCCACATCTTTCTTTCTTTTTTAAAATTAACCTTTAGCAAACTGCGCTTGAGACTGGAACAGAATTCATACCTAGCAGGACAACATTGCTAAATTCGGAGAACCCCCATCAACCCAGGACATACGGCTCCTGTCCAGACAGGCTCCTTGTCATTTTAATGAAACAGGCCACCCTGCGTCTCCGACAGGGCAGAAAGCCAGAGTAGAGGGCATGCCCTGCTCTCCGCTGGTGAGGAGGCTTGGAGCAAGCTGCTTTGTCCTGACAGGCTCCCCCCTGGTCACAAAATCAGCCATGATCGGCCCTCCTGGGGCTTGATTTCCTAAGCATTGTTATCTTGCTAGGTGAGGGTCTCAGGGCGTCCCTCCACGGTTCTCGTGAATCTGAGAGAAGATTTTGTCAGGCCCATGCGTCCTGGGACAAAGGGCCGCACAACCTGCAGAAAGCAAGTGAGGTGGACTGAAGTGACAGCAAATGCACAGCCTGAAGAAGTGGAGTAAGGGCAGCCCTTCTGAGAGGAAGCAGCCCAAATCTTATTACCTGGACTGCAGATCAAGATGTCCCGCCCTCCCCAGCCAAGACCGAGGCCTGCGATCACATGCTCAAGGATCCTGAAGCACTAAGGCCTCTCTCTGACGAGCACCCTGCTTCCTGTCCTTCCCTGGCCTCCCAGAGTTGCTGTCCATCTGAGTTCCCCCCAGCTCCTTCCCATCTGGGCTCCCTTTCTGCACATGGGTGTTTTCTTTTGAAGGCCATGCAGAGCCCTGCTTGAGGCAGGAGCTTGTAGCCCACCTCCCCGCCCAGATGGGCTCCTAAGGGAATGGGCCCACCCCAAGATTCACCTCTGTTTCTGGTGGGTGTGGGTGGGTGCACTGAAGTGAGTCACCGGAGGTCTCTCGTGATAGACCACAGGGTTCCGTGCCTACCCGGTCTGGTGGCTCACTGTTTTCACAGCCTCGCACACAGAAGGCCTGCTCATAACATTTGCAGCTGCCACAGGAGTGCTTTGTGCAGCAGACGTCGGACTTACAATGCTGTCAAGACCAGAGGGTTGGGTGGGATCCAAGAAAATGACATTTAACCAGCATAATGTAACGTCTTTCGTGAGTTTCCGAAGAATCCATTGTGCAAGTATCGGATAGGGAGGGGGAGCTGGCTAGACAGAAATTCATGGGAAAGAGCTCTCACTGCAAACCCATGAGTCACCAGAATAATGTGGCCGCTGGAAACGCAATCGCCTGCAGTACCGCGGGCTGTGTTGCTGGATGCTGAGTCTCTAGAAAACCGGAGATGACAGTTTCTTTCAACTTGGCACTTGTCAGTCCAGACAGAGAACATGTTTGCAGTTCTGGTCTCCATGCCCAAGGAGGGACAATGACGATGACAGTGTATTCCACAAGAATGGCCTGGATTGAGGGGAAATCACTGAGTTTTGAGGGTGTTGGTCGCTGTTGGGGAGCTAGTTTCTCATCCTCTTGATTTCCTTTATAGTTTTAAACTTAGGGGGGCGTGCCTGCAAAATGGAGGCTTGCCTATGCACGTCCTGATTTTCACGTGAGAGGATTTGGTGGACTGGCTGCTGTCGGCGAGATGGGTGCACGCATAGGGGGAGCTTGTTAATTTCACTGACAGTGCAGCATTTCATTGTTGACTGCAGTCATTCACCACTACAACCGTCTGGGTTGTTTCCAGACTTTTAGAACCATAAACAGTGCCACACGTGTCCCCGGAAATGAAACTGCAGGAGCACAGGATGAAACTGTCAACCATTCTGTTAAATAGTACAAGGCGGAGCAGCGGTTAGGTCAGTCTCCTCCGAAGGAGTGCAGGCCACACGCTCCTGGGTTTGAGTCCTGAGTCTGGGGGCAACAACCAGTGTGAGCAACTCAATAAAAATGAATAAAGTGCTTCCTCCTCCTCTTCATTCCCGCCTGCCTCCTCCTCGCCTTCATTCCTGCCTGCACCTTTGCTTAAAATATAAATAAAATCATTTTAGAATTTTAGAACAAACACACAAAAAACAATACAAGGCAGATTTGGGCTCCCCAGGACTTTCCAACAATAGATAAAAGAAATTTCCACGATGGGAGAGGTGGGCCTACAGCTAGTCAGGGCCTTCTAGGGGCGAGGGGTTCGTGCTGGCAGGGAGGCAGAGGTTCCTCCCTTACATCCTCAGCTGCTCATTCGAGTTTACTGAGAGTGTCTGGTGCAAGGAATGAGCTGGAGGCTCCGAGGTTATTACTGCACACAGGGCTGAATCTCAGTTCTACAGCCTACTAGCTGTGTGACCTTGAGCAAATCACTGCCCTCTCTGAATCTCCAGGTTTCGCCCTGAAATGTTCGTGGAACCACGGCAGCTTCAGAGGGCATCAAGGAGCCCGGGGCCAGGCACACTGAGGAAATGAGGAGAGGCAACACTGGTCCTGGGACTGTGGGTCACCGTCGGGACAGGGCAGAAGTGGGAAGGTCTGCATGGCGCTTGTCTTAGGAATCCTGCCCCAGACAGCCTGGGAGGACGGAGAGACTGTGGCAGCCTCCTAGAGGAGGAAGAAACAGTCAAGGGGGAGGAAAATGTCCCTTGAGGGCCCTGTTGGAGACCAGAGTCCTCCAATCCCATGGGCAGAGCAGTATTTGTTCTGCTACCACCAAGGCTGTGACTCACTTGTGCTCCCCTGTGGTTGACACACTGCAAGTGCAGCCCCCGGCCCCACTGGGGTTTAACCTAACCCCCCGTCTCTAGTGGGTATGAAGGCAGACAGCCCCTTATCACCAGACCACCTCTACACTGTGAGGTGCCCTGGGCTCTGGGCCCCTTGGGGAAGGTTGGCAAAGAGCATTCGGCTCTTTGAGTCTGGGTTTTAAGTTAAAGGGTCAAAGGTGAATGCTATAGCCTCCCACCCCTCTGATGGCTGACTGAACAGCGGGTTCCCTTGAACAGCACTAGCACACCAACTCCGTACAAGCAACCACTGTGAGCATCCCATCTGACAGATGAAGAAACTGAGGCACTTGGTCAGGCAGCTTGCCCAAGGTCATGGAGCTGGCAGTTGGCAGAACCTGTGGCTTTAAGGACCCATCTCTGAGGGGCAACTCTACTTAGCCTGGGGGTGGAGGAGGGAAGGCTGCCAAGACAAGTGCTGTCTGAGCTAGATCCAAAGGGTAGACATCAAGCCAAGGTGCTGGGG